>BMAW01081731.1:14979-26221 GCA_019974015.1 Nephila pilipes | reverse complement strand
TCCTGGAAACATTGGTACATCTGGACGATAGAAGTCATCCTATCGTGGTTGAAATTGCTAATATTATTTGTCAGCTTTATAGCAGGGGTTATGACATAAAATTCTGCTGGATACCTAGTCATGTAGGTATTTTAGGAAATGAACAAGCGGATTAGGCTGCACGTTCGGCAACGAATCCTCTGCAGTTTGCAGTCCCATTTGAGGACTTACGACGTCACATTTTAATGCTCATTCATAAGACATGGCAGGAATCGTGGAATTTACAGATTAATAATAAATTACACTCGGTGAAGCCGATCATCGGAGAATGGCCTGTATTTCCAGTGCGAAGAGCTGATGTCAGATTAACTCGCCTTCGCATTGGAGATACTCGTTTTACTCACAGACATCTTTTGTTTGGAGAAGATGCTCCCGAGTGTCCTTCCTGCCATGTCACTTACTCTATTCATCACATTTTAATTGACTGTCCGGTGTTTGATCATCATCGCCGGACTTTTTTTCATTCATCTATTTTAAAACTGTCTGACTTGGTGGGGGAAAACCCCCACCATAATTTATTTGCCTTTTTACGTCATATTGGCCTTTTACACCACATTTGATTTTTAACTTTTTATCTTTTGTGTGTTTTTCCTATTTATCTTGTGTTTTTAAGGCTGTTTCTTTTGAATAGATTTTAACTAGTGTTTGGCGCAGCATAGCCTACTTTGGCTCTTGCGCCATTAAAACCTACTTTCACTCACTCACTCTCAGGGGCTCATCTTCGGATGAGTACGGGAGGCCACGTACCCGAGATACCCGAGTGGAAAAAAACACCTGAAAAGAAAGAAAGACAAAAAAAAAAAATCTTTGTTTGGTTTAATATTTATTTGCAGATTTCCAGTGTAGTTCTTTTTATTTCTGTTTGGGGTTGATTTTGCGGTTGTTTTGTGTTCGTTTCTTTTTGTTCTTTACTTTTTGTATTTACTTTTTATTTATTTTGTTGGGGTTTTTAAAATAAAAAATTTCCTTTAGTACCATCAATGTCATTTCAAGTTATTATTTGGCCTGCCCCGCATGTTTGCCGTGTGCGGTGACCCGTGCCGGGGGAAAGTGGAGTCTGGGGATACTGTTGCGTTCCCTTTGGCCCATGCTTCTCCGTAGACGGGAGGCAGGAGTGAGCCCGCTCCTGCCAATCGGCTGGTGATCGCTTCTGAGGGGTTCTTCTCGAACCCCAACGACGTTGCTTTAGGGTTAGTATTGCAGTTAGGGGTGCCTCGTGTGAACCAATGGATCCACACCCCGAAGCTGTAATACTATACTCCAGTGCCACCTCTGGGGTAAGTGCCGTGCCTGGCAATTGCCAGATGACCGGCGGGCTGCCTGCTCTTGTTGGACTTCTATGGTGAGTGGAGGCGTGCTGGAGTGAACCTAAAAAAAAACCCAATGGATCCAAAAACTCCTTTGTGCCCTGATGGAGGCCTTAATCCATCAACCACTTCTACCTCCATGGAGGTAGCAACAAATGTACTGTCTAAAACTGCTAATAATTCGAGTAATTTACGTTTTTTTATCATAAAAAGGGATAATAATGAAACATTTGCAACCATATCGCCCTTTTTGATTCAAAAAGGGATTCAAGGTATGGTAGGAACGGTGAAGGAAATTGAAAAACTACGATCTGGTGATCTTTTGATTGAAGTTAATACTGCCAAACAAGCGGAGCTTGTTGTGGCTATGAAGAGCTTAGGCCATTACCCAGTTATTACTTCTCCACATAACAACCTCAACTTCTCTCGTGGCGTCATTTCTTCGGCTGATTTGGCTAATGTATCGGAACAGGAGATCTTGGACAATTTGCAGGACCAACTAGTTTGTGGTGTTCGGAGGATAACGATTAGGCGAGATGGAAGGTGCTTGATACTAAGCACCTCATCTTGACCTTTTCGACTCCTACCCTGCCACAGACTATTCAGGCCGCATATCTAAGACTCCCCGTCCGACCATACATTCCGAATCCACTACGGTGTTTTAATTGTCAGCGATTTGGACATTCAAAGAATGCATGCAGGGGACAATTGACGTGCGCTCGCTGTTCAGCTGCAGGACACGAAAGTGCTTCCTGTACCGCTGCGGAGACGTGCGTCAATTGTCAGGGCAACCACCCTGCATATTCTCGCTCCTGCCCTAAATGGGCAGAGGAGAAAGAAATAACGACAATCAAGACGCTTCAAAATGTCTCATACCCTGAGGCTCGCCGTATAGTCGCTTCCCGTACTCCGGTACCCGGGAAAAGTTTCGCTATTGCCACGCAGGTAAAGAAAGTTTCAAAGTCTACTCAATTTCCTGAACCAGTTCCTATCATACAATCTACCTCATCGACTTCAACTCCAAAGAAAAAGCTTAATATTTCAAAGAACCCTTCATCTGCTAAGGCTCAGCAGACCAAGCCTTTGGCTAGGTCCAAGGCCTTGCAAAGACTGAAATTGAAAACTGCTGCTAAGAACAGCATTCCACGAAAAAAAACTAGAGTCTTTGACTCTACTGAAGGTGATACGGTGGATCTCCACCCATCACCGGAAGATTATGATACCGTGGGGGTCCTGGAACCAGGACCCTCTACTTCAAGTGTGAACTTTTAATGGCCTTTGTTTCCTGGAACTGCCGCGGTTTACGACCCAGACTAGAGGATCTCAAATCCATTATGTCTACGCACCAACCTGTGTGTTGCTCTTCAGGAAACTTTTCTGAAGAGTAATATGACAACCCGTGTGCGTGGAAATCATTGTGTACGACGGGATGTTGATGCAGTATCATCTTCGGGAGGAGTATGCATCCTGACATCCCAGAACTGCCCTCATAACGTCGTTACACTGACCACATCGTTGCAGGCTGTGGCTGTCCGAATTCATGCTCGCACTATAATCACGGTTTGCTGCATTTATCTGCCACCTAACGATGTTGTGTCACGAATGGATTTAGACCGACTAGTCGATCAGTTACCAGCTCCCTTCCTTCTGCTAGGTGACTTTAATGGACACAGCCCTCATTGGGGGGTATGATGGTACAAATTCTCGCGGTCGGCAGATCGAGCGATTGATCTCTGATCACAGTCTCTGTCTGCTGAACAACGACGAGAAAACGTATTTCCATGCTCCCACTAGGACATTTCATTCCCTTGATCTAGCCATTTGTTCACCGACACTGCTACCGTCGCTGAATTTAGAGGTTCTAAATGATCTCTATAATAGTGATCATTTCCCTCTCTTGATCTCCCAGGTTCATGGTAGTGGGGTGCGTTTACGTCCCCCCACTTACCGCTTCAACCGGGCAGATTGGGATTTATTCACACGGTTAGCGGTTATTACCGGTACAATAGTTCAAGATCAGGATATTAATAGCTCTGTCCAAAATGTCACTACCTCTATCGTGGACGCTGCTGATGCAGCGATACCGAAGAGTAGAACATCACAGAGGAAGATGAGTAAACCATGGTGGAATAAGGAATGTCAATCCTCCTACCGGGAACAAAGGAAATTGTGGGGTATCTTCAGACGATATCCCACAACTGAAAATCTCATAGCCTTTAAAAGGGCAAGGGCGATTGCTCGCAGAGTAAGGCGACATAGTCAGAGGGAATCATGGATCAGGTATGTCTCTTCCATCACATCGTCTACCACAAGTCAACAGTTATGGAGAAAGGTAAAAGCTGCAAACTCCCTGTATCGGGAATTTTCCATCCCGATACTGGAAACTGCAAATGCTGTGCATTCTTCACCTGTCGAAGTGGCCAATTGCATTGGCCACTCTTGCTAGTGTGTCAAGCTCCGATTCTTACAGCGCTACATTTTTAGCGACTAACAATCGTTCTGAGCAGACACCTATCAACTTCAGGTGTCGGCAACCACTCCCTTATAACTGTGACTTTGACATGTGGGAATTGAGAAAGGCTCTGTCCTTGGCTAAAAATACCAGTCCAGGCTCTGATGGTATAACATACAATATGCTTCGCCACTTGAGCGAGGATTCACTTGTCAGTCTCCTTTACCTATTCAACCGAATATGGAGGGAGCATGTGTTTCCTAGCCAGTGGCAGGAAGCAATCGTTATTCCTATTCTGAAGCCTGGTAAGGATCCAAAGAACCCTCTCCACTATAGGCCTATCGCTCTGACGAGTTGCCTGTGTAAGACGCTAGAACGTGTGGTCAATGCCCGTCTCGTATATCAATTGGAAAAGAATCAATGCATTCCTCCGTTTCAGAGTGGCTTCCGTAAAGGAAGATCCACAGTAGATAACATCCTTCTACTCGAAAGTCAGATTCGTTCTGCTTTCGTACGGAGGAATCATTTGGTTTCTATTTTCTTTGATATCGAAAAGGCATATGACCGTACGTGGCGCTATGGGATTCTGCGCACTCTTTACGATCATGGTCTGAGAGGCAATTTACCTCTTTTTGTTAAAATGTTTTTAAATTTCAGATCTTTTAAAGTACGGGTTGGTAATGTTTTATCTTCATCTTTTATTCAATTTGAAGGAGTTCCTCAGGGGAGCATTTTGAGCCCCACTCTTTTTATTTGTCACATTTCTCCCATTCTTTCTCATTTACAACCTTCAGTTCATGGTTCATTATACGTTGACGATCTGCAGATTTCCTGCGAAGGATCGTCAAAGCGTATCATTGAGCGACGACTTCAGACCGCAGTCAATAACCTGGTTACATGGTGTGATGCTAATGGGCATAGTATTTCTCCCAGTAAGAGTAGTTGCGTGCATTTTTGCAGGAAACGGGGCCTCCATCCCGATCCTGACATTCGCATCCGTAATACGTCTATTCCGGTCGTCCCTGACGTCCGCTTCCTTGGAGTAATTTTCGACCGCAAACTCACTTTCCTTCCGCACATTTTATCCCCTCAGGGGGCTCATCTACCTGAGATGAGTACGGGCTTCACAACCCCGAGGTACCTCAGTGATCTTTGTTTTCCTCTTCTCCCCCTCTTTTTTTCCTGTCATGTGTTTTGCTTTGGGGGTTTTCCGCTTGATATCTTATAATATCAGGTGGAAAACAGTTAAAACTAACTTATTTTTTTTTTGTTCTTATTAATGTTTGTGTTAACACTTGTGTTGAAAAAAAAATTAAAAATAAAAAAAAAATGAATAAAAATATTTAAAATTAAAAAAAAAATATTTGTGTTGTCTCTACTAAAACACTAAAAGGCCGACGGCGTATCAATGCCGATTTCCTGCATGCCTAGCTCTGGCAATACGGGGCCCCAGTACCCCTCATGCGGAGGTACCTAGTGGGAGACCGCATGGGCGTGATTGGAAAAGGCCCTGGTTAGGGAAGGGTGTGCGAGGAGAGGAGTTGCGTGCGCCGTCGGTGACAGTTTTGGAATGTCATCCTATAAAATGTTCCCAGAGGGAGAGCCTTGGTTGCGTGTGGCTGGATGGTGTGACCTCCCTCCCATTGCGAGAAATCCTCCTCGGCTTCGGCCTTGGACCTGTGCCTCTGCCTGGGCACGTAATGGGGCAGGTCACATTGTCCGGCTGGAACGAATCTCTCCGGAGGTTACTCGTTTCCACGTTAGGAAAGGGTGGGGAGATGGGTCTGGCGGGGACCCATCGAACTAGAAGTCTGTCCGTGAAATCTTTTTTTTTTCTAAGGCACTATGGCAACAAATAAAATGATATCAGATTTGGCTCCCAAAGCTATTAAAAAAATATTAAAACTAAAAGTGAATCATGGGCAGATCGTGTTGAGCGGCATTCTGAAAATGAAAATTTAGAAAAAGACAAATGTACAGAAACTACTAATTTTAGATTTTTCTTAATAAAAAGAGAGACTGAAACTTTCTCTACCATATCTCCCTTTTTAATTCAAAAGGGAATTCAAGGTATGGTAGGGACTGTTAAGGATATTAAAAAACTACGTTCTGGGGACTTATTAGTCGAGGTCTGTAACTCAAAACAAGCACAGCTTGTAATGAGTATGAAGACCTTAGGACCATATCCTGTAGTGACTTCACCACATAGAAACCTGAATTACTCTCGTGGCGTGGTATCCTCAAGGGATTTGGAAAACGTGTCGGAGGAAGAGATTTTGGAGAATTTGCAGGACCAGCTGGTTTGTGGTGTCCGGAGGATTACGATTAGGAGAGATGGTAAGGTCATCTTAATAAGCACCTCATCTTAACCTTTTCGACTCCTACCCTGCCACAAACAGTTCAGGCCGCTTATCTCCGACTCTCTGTCCGACCATATATTCCAAACCCACTGAGATGTTTCAATTGCCAACGATATGGCCATTCCAAGAACGCGTGTAGGGGACAGTTGACGTGCGCTCGCTGTACAGCAACAGGACACGAAAGTTCTTCCTGTAACGCTGCAGAAAAGTGCGTCAACTGTCAGGGCAACCACCCTGCATACTCTCGTTCTTGCCCGAAATGGACCGAGGAAAAAGAAATTTCTACGGTGAAGACACTGCAGAATTTATCATATCCCGAGGCTCGCCGCGTAGTAGCTTCCCGTACCCCAGTACAGGGGAAAAGCTACGCTACGGCAACCCAGACTACGAAAATATCCAAGTCCACCCAATTTCCTGAACCTGTTCCTACTTCTAAGAAACCGCAACCAAAAAATAAGACTTCATTACGTAACTCTAAGGCTCTGCAAACAAAGAAAACTTTAATTATTCAATGAACCCTTCCTCTGCAAAGGCTATTCAGACAAGGCCATTGGCCAGGTCAAAAGCTTTGCAGAGGCAAAAATTAAAACTATCCGCGAAGAACAGCGTTCCTCGCAAAAAAACGAGGGTCATTGACGGGGATGCGGTGGTTTTACACCCATCGCCCGAAGATTATGACTCCATGGGGGTCCTGGAAACGGGACCTTCCACTTCGAGTGCGCCCATTTAATGGCCTTTGTTTCCTGGAACTGCCGTGGTTTACGACCCAGACTAGAGGATCTCAAATCCATACTATCTACGCACCAACCTGTCTGTGTTGCTCTTCAGGAAACTTTTCTGAAGAGTAATATGACAACCCGTGTGCGTGGATATCATTGTGTACGACGGGATGTTGATGTCTCATCACCTTCTTCTGGAGGTGTTTGCATTCTGGCATCCCAGAACTATCCTCATAACGTCGTTACACTGACCACATCGTTGCAGGCTGTGGCTGTGCGGATTCACACCCACACACTAATCACAGTCTGCTGCATTTACCTGCCACCTAACGATGTAGTGTCACAAATGGATTTAGACCAACTAGTCGATCAGGTACCAGCTCCCTTCCTTCTGCTTGGTGATTTTAATGGATACAGCCCTCAGTGGGGGTATGATGGTACAAATTCTCGTGGTCGGCAGATCGAGCGATTGATCTCTGATCACGTGTGGGAATTGAGAAAGGCTCTGTCCTTATCTAACAATACCAGTCCAGGCTCTGATGGTATAACATACAATATGATTCGCCACTTGAGCGAGGATTCACTTGTCAGTCTCCTTTACCTATTCAACCGAATATGGAGGGAGCATGTGTTTCCTAGCCAGTGGCAGGAAGCAATCGTAATTCCTATTCTGAAGCCTGGTAAGGATCCAAAGCACCCTCTCCAGTATAGGCCTATCGCTCTGACGAGTTGCCTGTGTAAAACGCTAGAACGTATGGTCAATGCCCGTCTCGTATATCAATTGGAAAAGAATCAATGCATTCCTCCGTTTCAGAGTGGCTTCCGTAAAGGAAGATCCACAGTAGATAACATCCTTCTACTCGAAAGTCAGATTCGTTCTGCTTTCGTACGGAGGAATCATTTAGTTTCTATTTTCTTTGATATCGAAAAGGCATATGACCGTACGTGGCGCTATGGGATTCTGCTCACTCTATACGATTGTGGTGTGAGAGTCAATTTCCCTCTTTTTATTCAGATGTTTTTAACTTTAAGAACTTTTAAAGTATGTGTCGGAAATGCTTTATCATCTTCTTTTACTCAATTTGAAGGAGTTCCTCAGGGGAGCATTTTGAGCCCCACTCTTTTTATTTGTCATCTCTGACTTATACTTTCTCATTTACAACCTTCAGTTCATGGTTCATTATACGTTGACGATCTGCAGATTTCCTGCGAAGGATCGTCAATGCGTATTATTGAGCGACGACTTCAGACCGCAGTCAATAACCTGGTTACATGGTGTAATGCTAATGGGCATAGTATTTCTGCCAGCAAGAGTAGTTGCGTGCATATTTGTAGGAAACGGGGCCTCCATCCCGATCCTGACATTCGCATCCGTAATACGTCTATTCCTGTCGTCCCTGACGTCCGCTTCCTCGGAGTAATATTCGACCGCAAACTCACTTTCCTTCCGCACATTTTATATCTGCGGAGGAAATGTGAGAAATCCCTGAATATCTTGAAGGTGTTATCCAACACCTCTTGGGGAGCGGATCGAACTTCATTACTCCGAGTGTATCAGTCGGTGATTCTGTCTCGGATCGACTACGGATGTGTCGTCTACGGATCTGCCTGCAAAACTACCTTGCGGAAGCTTGACCCTGTCCACCATAATGCTCTGAGAATCTGCTGTGGTTCGTTTCGAACGTCACCTGTGCAGAGTCTCTATGTCCTCTGTAACCAGCTGCCCTTGGCTTTGCGGCGCCTGAAACTGTCGCTCTACTATCATTTCAAAATGTCATCTCTGCCATATCATCCATCTCAAAACATTAATATCAGCCCGTCTTTAAGGAGACTGTACAGTGCTCGTCCTTCCTTCATCCGGCCTTTTTCTGAGAGGGTGAAGGTATTCATCGAGGAACTCGGCCTACATGACTTGGATGTTCAGCAACGAAATTTTATTAAATTTCCACCTTGGAATATTCCAAGGTTTATTTATCATAACCCCTTTGCTTCTTACAGCAAATCCAACACATGTCCCATTGTTCTCCAGAGAATCTTTGCCTTCCATCGCTGTCAGTATGAGGATTTTATTCCTATTTACACGGATGGATCGAAGGGAACTGGATACGTCGGCTGTGGTGTCGTTTCAAACGACATCAGGCACAGTTAACGGCTCGACTCTTCCTGCAGTGTCTACACTGCCGAAGCAGTCGCCATCTACTGTGCCCTGAAATTAGTCGAGAAATCCAGTTCTCGAAAGCTCGTTGTATATACTGACAGCAGAAGCGTCCTGGAAACATTGGCACATCTTGACGATCGAAGTCATCCTATCGTGGTTGAAATTGCTGACGTTATTTGTCAGCTTTATAGCAGGGGTTTTGACATAAAATTCTGCTGGATACCTAGTCATGTAGGTATTTTAGGAAATGAACAAGCGGACTCGGCTGCACGTTCGGCAACGAATCCTCTGCAGCTTGCAGTCCCATTTGAGGACATACAAAGTCACATTTTAAATCTCATTCATCAGTCGTGGCTGGAATCGTGGAATTTACAAATTAACAATAAATTACACTCGGTGAAGCCGATCATCGGAGAATGGCCAGTTTTTCCAATGCGAAGAGTCGATGTCAGATTGACTCGCCTTCGCATTGGATATACTCGTTTTACTCACAAACATCTTTTGTTTGGAGAAGAAGCTCCCGAGTGTCCTTCCTGCCATGTCACTTATTCTATTCATCATATTTTAATTGACTGTCCGGTGTTTGATCCTCATCGCCGGACTTTTTTTCATTCATCTGTTTTAAATCTATCTGACTTGGTGGGGGAAAACCCCCACCATAATTTATTTGCCTTTTTACGTCATATTGGCCTTTTACACCAAATTTGAAATTTTACCTTTTTATCCTGTATCCTCAATGCATAAAATTTTTATATTTTTAAAATATTTTTGAATTGATTTTAACGAATGTTTGGCGCAGCATAGCCTACTTTGGCTCTTGCGCCATTAAACACTACAGTCACTCACTCACTCCGCACATTTTATATCTGCGGAGGAAATGTGAGAAATCCCTCAACATCTTGAAGGTGTTGTCCAACACCTCTTGGGGAGCGGATCGAACATCATTACTCCGAGTGTATCAGTCGGTGATTCTGTCTCGGATCGGACCCGTGTGGTGACCGGGGATGACAGAATAGTTTCACTGTAGCGCATGCATGTCGTAAGAGGCGACTAAAATGGGTACCCAGCGTCTGGGGGTATAGCCAGGCACCCTGCCCCTGGGGATTATATCAGGGGACCTCAGGGACTTGCCTTCTTCAGGTGAGTGCGGGCATCATGACCCCGGGGCACCTTAGCGATCTTTTTCTTTCCTATGGAGTTTGCTGTCTTTGGTGGACACGGGTGGCGCACTCCCGGTATGCCCTAGCGATCCTTCTCTATTTTCGACCCTCCTTCTTGTCAGCCATTTTTACCTTTTTTTCAACTTCACGTCTAGACCACAGTTTAATCTTGTTTGGCGCAGCATAGCCATATCTGGCTCTTGCGCCAATAAACTTTACATTCACTCACTCACTCACTCTGTCTCGGATCGACTATGGATGCATCGTCTACGGATCTGCCTGCAAAACTATCTTGCGGAAGCTTGACCCAGTCCACCATCATGCTCTGAGAATCTGCTGTGGTGCGTTTCGAACGTCACCTGTGCAGAGTCTCTATGTCCTCTGTAACCAGCTGCCTTTGGCTTTGCGGAACCTGAAACTGTCGCTTTATTATCATTTTAAAATGTCATCTCTCCCATCTCGCCCATTGCAAAACATTACTATCAGCCCGTCATTAATCAGATTGTACAGTGCTCGTCCTTCCTTCATCCGTCCTTTTTCTGAGAGGGTGAAGGTATTTATCGAGGAACTCGGCCTAAATGACTTGGGTATTCAACAAAGAAATTTTATTAAATTTCCACCTTGGAATGTTCCAAGATTTACTTTCCATAACCCTTTTGCTTTATTCAGCAAATCCAACACATGTCCCATTGTTCTCCAGAGAATCTTTGCCTTCCATCGCTGTCAGTATGAGGATTTTATTCCTATTTACACGGATGGATCGAAAGGAACTGGATACGTCGGCTGTGGTGTCGTTTCAAATGACATCAGGCACAGTTACCGGCTCGACTCTTCCTGTAGTGTTTACACTGCCGAAGCAGTCGCCATCTACTGTGCCCTGAAATTCGTCGAGAAATCCAGTTCTCGAAAGTTCGTTGTATATACTGACAGCAGGAGCGTCCTGGAAACATTGGTTAATCTAAACGATCCTGTCACCCTATTGTGATGGAGATTGCAGACATGATTTGTTGTCTTTATAACAAGGGTTATATTATTAAATTTTGTTGG
>BMAW01081731.1:4318-14879 GCA_019974015.1 Nephila pilipes | reverse complement strand
TGATTTGTTGTCTTTATAACAAGGGTTATATTATTAAATTTTGTTGGGTACCTAGTCATGTAAGTATTTTAGGAAATGAACAAGCGGACTCGGCTGCACGTTCGGCAACGAATCCTCTGCAGCTCGCAGTCCCATTTGAAGACATTCGACGTCATATTTTAATGCTCATTCATCAGACATGGCAGGAATCGTGGAATTTACAAATTAACAATAAATTACACTCGGTGAAGCCGATCATCGAAGAATGGCCTGTATTTCCAATGCGAAGAGCCGATGTCAGATTGACTCGCCTTCGCATTGGACATAGTCGTTTTACTCATAAACATCTTTTGTTTGGAGAAAATGCTCCCGAGTATTTTTCTTGCCATGTCACTTATTCTATTCATCATATTTTAATTGACTGTCCGGTGTTTGATCATCATCGCCGGACTTTTTTTCATTCATCTTTTTTAAAACTTTCTGACTTGGTGGGGGAAACCCCCCACCATAATTTATTTGCTTTTTTACGACATATTGGCCTTTTACACCTCATTTGATTTTTAACTTTTTATCTTTTGTGTGTTATTTGTGTTTGTCTTGCGTTTTTTAAAGCTGTTACTTTTTAAATAGATTTAAACGAATGTTTGGCGCAGCATAGCCTACTTTGGCTCTTGCGCCATTAAACCCTACACTCACTCACCCGGCGA
The DNA here is from genome assembly GCA_019974015.1 of Nephila pilipes. Taxonomy (NCBI): domain Eukaryota; kingdom Metazoa; phylum Arthropoda; class Arachnida; order Araneae; family Nephilidae; genus Nephila; species Nephila pilipes. Next base: position 14,193 of record BMAW01081731.1, on the reverse strand, counting down.
CGTCCAGCGAGATCACGTTGACGCACTTCCTCCCCTTAAGATGTTCTAGGATCTTAGTCCTCAAGGCGTATTGTGCGAGTTCGCACGACTTCGATGGCCTGAAGCCATATATCCTGGGATTTGTCATCGATCGCGAGTCGAGATGATAAAAGATCCTCTGGGATAGGAGTTTGTCAAGTACTTTGCTCATTGACGTGAGTAGGCATATCGGACGATAGGCCTTTGGACTGGTCGGGTCTTTTCTGGGTTTGCTGAAGAGAATCAGCTGCCCTACTTTCCACTGGGCAGGAAAGTGACCTATGCGCAGGCACTTGTTGTAAAGGAAGGTGAGTAGCCAGGGTGAAACCTTGTGGATCTCCCTGACTATTTCCAGATTTATGCCATCCACCCCCGGTGCCTTTCCTGTAGCAAGTGAGCGAATCACTTGCATGACTTCAGTTTCTGTGAAGTCCGTGTCATCGTTGTCGCTGAGGTACTGTTGGACTGTTTCCCTCATTTTAAGTTGGACAGGAGTGTCACTCCCTTGGTCATCCTGTGGGAATAACCCTGCGATTATGTTGTCGATGACACTGCGCATATTTTGTCCAGCATCGCCCTTCGAGTTGGTGACATTGCCTACCACGGAGGGTGTTGCTATTTTGTTCGCAGCAATGCGGTACGGTAACTGCCATGCTCCCTGGTTGGAGACCGTCTCACAGAACCGTTCCCAGCTGTTTCTCTTTTTAGTTAGCAGCATCCTTTTAAAGATGGCTGCCTCTCTCTGATACTGACATTTACGTGCTGTCCTTTCAGACTGACAAGTCATACTGGACTGATACCTTCGTTGTAGTGCTCTTACTTTCTTCCTCTGCACAGCTAGCTCCGTGTCCCACCATGGGACCCTCCGCTTATCGGAGTTTTTTCTTTTCAGGTGCTCTTCGCATGCCTTTTGGATTGTTGTTGTTATCCTACCCGCGAGGTCTTCGACCTCACCCCGGAGATCTATTCGCGGGGGGGGGGGGGGGAGATTCCAGGGCGTTTGAAAATTTTCCCACGTCCCTGGCCACCCTGGCTATGCGGCATTTAGATAGATGGTACCTGGGTACCTTCTTAGCACATTTAGCATCGCCGATGCAGTACTGTAGATAGTTGTGATCACTTACCGTGTCTGTGATCACTGTCCAGGATTCTTTCGCACCATCGAGAGTGAGTTGCTATCGTTAAATCGATCCAACTCCTCCCATTGGTTGCTTCGAATGTCGGTGGAGATTTGGGATCATTCCAGATAGAGAGGCAGTTACGAATGAGGAAGTCGACTAGAGCGTCTCCTTCCTTGTGGCTACGATGGTCCGTGAGCGATCGCTTCGGACCCCACAATTCGTGATGGGTGTTAAAGTCCCCTCCTATCAGGATGTCCTTGGTGTTAAAGTTCTCCACCAACCGCTCCAGAGTGGCAACGATCGAGTCGCTGCCGGAGCAGGGAGGAACATAGACCGACATCACAATAAGTTCTCTGACCTCATCTGCGATTTCGGCTACTACAACTTTCCTGGAAAGGTATCTTGCAACCACATCTAAGTGGTTGTTATTTATTGCCACGGCGGCTTTACCGCCTTCTGCCTGTAGGATTCTCCAGCTACGAGGTAAGCCTGCTACAGCTCCCTGGTTCAGGTACGGCTCCTGAAGTAGGTAGACGCTATACGGTTCCCTACTAATGTGCTGGAGTTCGCACGTTGCCGCTTTGGACCGAGCTAGATTTGCCTGCAAGAAGCTCCAGCCCTTTCTTTGCACGCCGGCACTACCCATTAAACGAGCCGGACATGCTTTTTAGGAGCCTTGGGTTCCCCCTTCTTGGTTCCTACTTTTTGCCAGTCATACTGGTCTTTTTGCTTCCCTTTGGGTGGAGGGACTTTTTGTTTACACTTCACCGCCAGGTGCACTTACTTATTACATTTGAAGCACCTTTGTGGCGGATGGTGAGGCCTGACTCTATGGGATTGAAACCCGTGAAAGAGTCTCCCTTTCTCCAGGATGGCCTTGTGTATGGCCGGTTCTGCATCTACAACCCAATGGACCGAACCGTCCTTGAGGCTCTTCCTCCCTGCTACCCTTATGATACCGTCAGGGAGATCATTAGAACGGCGAAGTTTATCTAAAATTAAAAAAAATATACAATTATTTTTAAAGATAATACAGGAAACCTTTAGTGCAGTTTTGATTAATTCATTACAAATATTTGATACTATTCCTTGAAATATGCAGTCTAAGCTTGAAAGAGTGCACCTTTCTTTGGTGACACAAACATTTAGCAGCATTAGAAATTTACAATAATGCTTGCTGTCAGTCCGAAGTAATTAATGTGACATTCACTACCTACAAAATGTTGACAGCTGGACTGCTGTGCAGTTGTCATGACCTTTAGCAACCTTCTTTGTGTAAAGACAGGATGCATTTTTGCTGCTCATCCTTCTCAAAGTGCAACATATTTTACCCGCATTAAGATTTAATTACTTTTAAAAGAAATTTAACTTAAAATGTGTATGTACAAACATGCATGCACATAATAAATAGGAATAACTTTTAGCTTTGTACAGTAAAAAAAAATAGTCATTTTCTTGTAAGAACACGTGTCTGCATGGTTGCCCTTATATACACGGTACTTCCGATTTCACTGAACACATTTACTATTCATAAACATTATAAACGTTCAAAATGATTTGTTTATTCAGCATGTAATCACAGAAAACAAAAGCAAAGTCAAATATTTCAAAAAGCAGAGAACAAATTAGTTCGGACCGAAGCTTAAATATGAAGGAAATGTTAATTTTAATAATATGGATTCTAACAATTTTCAATGTAAAATTACATTTTATAGAATCATTTGAAACAAGATTTAGATGAGAATTTTTTCATACAATATATTTTTGTAAGATAGGCAGATAATCCTCAAAAAAATGGCACAATTGTATTTTTTAATTGCTACAGAAAAAATGTAACTTTTTAATTTATATGAATTATAGATAAAACCCTCATGTTACATAAAAGTATATCATTAAAACGAATCTATTGATGAATTTCATAATGCATTTTTGAGAACCAATGGACATTCAAATATTTTTTTTACAGTATTAGATATTACATTTAAAGAACACTGCCGGCGTTAATTATGGAGCAAATTAAATTACATAATTAAGCATTTACTTCAGCAATATTACTTATACTTTTACTAGCTTACTTAAATATATCATGTTAAACATTATTCAGAAATATATCGAAGAAAAGCTTAAATCGATAATAATAATAAAAAAGATCTAATTGAAATATTTCTTTGGTAAGCATACCTTCACATCTCAGCCGTGTAAAGGCTTCGTCATTGTAGAGTTCAGAAGTGTAAAATATCCTCCTTGGTAAATATTTCGAAACATGCTAACGAAATATCGGTTCTTGTTAACGAAATATCGGTTCTTCTTAACGAAATACGAGGGTTGCTATTTATGTCCTAATAATGAAAAAACAAATATGTAGGATCGAAATTGGTTTTATTGTTTTTCAAAATATTCTCCATGATGATCAATACACTTTTGCATGCGTTTGAACCAATTTTCAAAGCACTTTTTCCAGTCCGATTGAGGTAACTCCAAAACATGCGTTTTGAATGCATCAACCGCTTCTTCGAGGGTCGAAAATCGTTGTCCACGTAATTTATTTTTGATGTGTGGGAATAAGAAGAAGTCATTGGGTGCCAAATCAGGGCTGTACGGCGGATGACCCATCAGTTCGATCTTTCGCTCCGTCAGAAATGCCTTTGTTTGAGTCGATGTGTGAGAGCTCGCATTGTCATGATGAAGAATGATTCGCCTGTTCTTCTGCTTTTTTCGAATTTCTCCGATGACTTCTGGCAAACAAATGGTCGTGTACCATTCAGAATTGACCGTCCTGCGTTGCTCTAACGCCACTGTTGCCACATGACCGTTAATGCCGAAGAAACAGGCAATCATTTGTTTCGATGTGCTTCTTCCTCGAACAACTTTTGTTGGTTTTGCCTCATCTTGGAAGACCCATACAGTTGATTGCTGTTTTGTTTCCGGCTCATATGCATAGATCCATGATTCGTCACCTGTGTAGATGTTATACACAGCCTTTGATGTACCTTGAATGTATTTTTCCAACATTTCCTTGCACCAATCGACACGAGCCTTTTTTTGAGCGTTTGTCAGATTATGCGGGATCCAACGTGAACAAATTTTTTTTACGCTCAAATGTTCATGCAATATTTTATTGATGCTAGTCATACTAATGTCCAAAGATGCCTCTATCTCACGGTATGTCACATGACGATCTTGCTTTATCAGTTCACGCACAGCATTGATCTTTTCTGGCACAACAACGGATTTTGGACGACCTGCACGGGATTCGTCCTGGATCGAACATGGACCACGATTAAATTCGTTATACCAATTTTTTACAGTGCTGTAGGATGGCGCTTTATCGCTGTATAAAGAATTAAGTTCATCGAAGCACTCTTGTCTTGACAATCCACGTCGAAAGTTATGAAAAATAATGGCACGGAAATGTTCACGATTCAATTCCATTTTTTGACGGAGAAGAACTTTTCAATTTACTGTCAACAACACAAATAAAGCTATAATGGTAAATCGTTTGCTGAATTTATGTTTAAAAATATCAAACTTTCGATTAAAATCGTCTGCGGTCGCCTAGCAACACTTACTGTTGCCAAGGCCAGAAATATAAATAGCAACCCTCGTATCGGTTAACGAAATATCGGTTAACAAAATATCGGTTCTTGTTAACGAAATATCGGTTGGAATACAGTTTAGTGTAATCACCCTTGGCCACAGGAATTATTTGGCGATATTTTGCTAAATGTGGCTACCCTGTTTTCCCTGTGGTGGTATTAGGTGTGGCAACCCTTTCGAATTCGCCATATGAATTCGGATTTAGGTTTACCAGCTATTTTTTTTTATGTATGGACAAGTTCGACTTTTTAAACAACAACAATGAACCAAACTCGCGCGCAAACCTTCCTGACTTCCGGTCATTGTTGATCAATGGGAAATCACCGAAATTTAACTAAGTTTTTTACATATGTAACTCAAATTTTTGAAACTTTTTGAACTCTATTGAAAAAAAGGTGTTATATAGATTACAGATTTGAGGTCTTTTACAATTTTTATTTCTTTATTCAAGCTAAAATGCTTTGTATTTTTTGGAAAGGTTAACATAATTGATTGCTTTATCGCGATTTTTGGCGACCGATACAATATTTATGGCGGGCAATCTTACTGGTTGTAGAGTGCTAATTAATGTATTCGCTTGGTTGCGCCATTTTTGAATTTTTCTTGTGCTGTGTTGAATAGTGATATATTTGCTGTTTCAGTATATATTTGATTTCTAATAATAAGTGTTTTTGGGAAAATACTTTATATTGTTTATTGTTAATTTAGAATAATTAACGTATTTATTTGCCCAATTTGTTTGTACGTATCGGACAATCGTACGTATCGGTTTGTAAGTTTTTACGCTAATTCGCAAACAATTGTCGAATTGTTTGACGTTTCAAATCCGAAATGCTTTAATATTATTAAAATTATTCATACTTACTTTTAAAATATATTTTATTACTTATACGTATTTCGTTAATTTTGTGGTAATATTTGCCAAATTATTTGCACAAATCGAATTTTAATCTTTTCTTGTATTTTTGTAGAAATGAAACCAAATATTAAAAAAAGATTCTTATATATATTTGTAAATTTTATGCTAATTAATGAATTACTGTGCTTAGTTGCTAAAATAATTTATTATTTGTTATCTTAATACAACCAGTTTTTTAAAATGCATTATGTCATGTATTTCATAAATTATAACATGTTGCAAAAAACTCTAGTAGTGTGTTTGTTAATTTTCTTATTTATATGTTTATTAGATCATGTCGAGTAAATATTTTATGGAAGTGGATACAGTGTCAAAGGCCCGATATGAAGAAAAATTGATGCATAACGGGAACAAACTTCCTGATCCATTTGATGAGATAGGCAATAACCATGCATTTTCTTTTAATAAGAAGTTGTATCCTCCAATTCAATTTGGAGATATATATATATATGTAACATTATTCCTATCGACTTTTGTAATGTAACATAATATCAATAATTCGAGGCGTATTGAATTTTCAGTTTTATTTAAAGCTGTTAGAGAGACCATTTTCATTAGGTAGTTGGTTACATCATTTTAGTAAGAAGAGCAGAACAGTTGTTTGAAAAAAGAGCAAGAGCCGTATGAAAAAGAGAGCGTTTTTGGTTATATACTAGGGAAAATTCCCATCAAACGTCAGAAGCACGTGGTATGAATAAGGGGATTCCAGGGAAATATAGTAGATAGGGAATTAAAAAGGGATTGTTTTTGACAGATTTATAATTAGTTTAAGCAGAATTAATCCTTTTCAAGAGCGCGTGATGTAATATATTATAGGATACTTTGGAAGGGGATCAGGAAATCAGAATGAACTCTTTACTTTTGTATTAGGGAATGAGATAGAATAGAAAGTTAAGTTATTATTTAGGGTAATTATTGAATTAACCCTCTCGCTGCGTATTTTTTTTATCAAAATAGGTTAAAAAATTGCGTATTTTTTTTATTACATATTTCAAATCTACATATATTTTAGACTTAAAATATACAAAAAATTTTTGTAAAAGAGTTTTTTTTCTATATAGAATTAGATCATAGAAAAAAGTTGTCAGAATATTGAAATTGAAGAATAATGATATAAAAGCAAAATTTTGAAAATCAATTTTGGTTAAATTATGATTTATTTTATAAAATACAAAGGTAAAAAGTATATACTAATGAAAATATGGAAAATACTTACAAAACATTTATTAGAAATGAAGTTTTGTATGATAAACTTCGAAACAAGGCTCGAGGCAAAGTCCGACCTCGCAATCTTTGCACCAAATTCGCGTTTCTTTTCGAATTTTTTTTCCGCTTTCAGTTTTTTTTGAACAACAGACAGCACACTGTCTACGAGGCTCTTTCTTGATGGGATTTGGGGGTATATGGCTAGCAAAATGTCGAGCAGTTAGCCTTATGGGATTGAGAGTTGAACTACATCTGCTAGAGTGAACACTGGAATTTCTATCTGAATACTTCTGAATGCTTAGTTCAATAATTTGCAAACGGAAATCTAGAAGCGTTATATTTTGTAATGGGTTATCCTTTTTATAAAGGATATAAGCATTCCACAGTGATTGGTCCATGAATTGTCGGAAAATTTTTATATAATATTTCCCTTGTTGTTTTCTGAGGGTGGGGTAATATGACATTTCTTGGTCACATAAATCAACCCCACCCATCGTGTTGTTGTAATCACAAACAACAATTGGTTTGAGTACAGTTTTCTTTGATTTGCATTTCACCAAACGGGAACTTGCATTATGAACTGTACTCATAAGAAAAACACTCTTTTTATCTTGCCACTTCAGAGCCATAACTTAACCCCTTTGGTAAGCAAGGACGTCACCTTTAGGGATTTTTTCTTTTGCAAAATTTGGAGGAAGGTCTTTTCTCATCTTATTTACAGTTCCATATAAGTCTGTTCTTTCTTTAATTAAAATGTCTGCTAACTGTGGAGACATGTAGTAATTGTCCATGGTTACACAGTAACCTTGGCCCAGGAATCTGTCCATCAGGTGCAGAACAATTTTAGTGGAAACTGGATAATTTGCAAATTTCGGGTTATACACAGTTCCATTACCTGTGTATATGAGAAAGTCTGCAATATATCCAGTTCCCACTTCGCAGACCACAAAAAACTTAAGGCCAAATCTTGCTCTTTTTTTCGCGATGAACATTTTCCAGCTCAGTCTTCCTTTGAAGCGCATCAAACTCTCGTCTATGCTGAGATTTTTATCTGGTATATAAAGATTTCGAAATTTGTTTCGAAGATGCTCCATGATGTCATAAATTTTATTTAATTTTGGCCATGGATGATTATCCTTATCAAACTCTTCGTTATTTGTAAAATGAAGGAACTTCATCAGCAAAATAAATCTATCTTTCTGAATTACTTGTTGAAAAATAGGTGTTTGCAATATGTGACGTTTGGACCAATAATATTCTTGTTTAGGTTTTTTTACAATTCCTTGGAGAAACAAAACGGAAAAGAATAATCTAAGTTCTTTCTCATCCGTATCTGTCCATTTCTTCCACCTTGATCTTTCTTTAGGAACTGCCTTATTCATATACTGCTGAGCGTATCTGTTGGTCTCTTTTACTATTATTTGCAACATAACATCGTCAAAAAAAAGTTCAAAATAATCCAAAACAGTTGCATCATCTGCCATAGTGAAATTTGGTCCGGGATTGCCAATAAAAGGAAATGAAGCAGGAGCTGGTGGAATATTTTCCATATCAATTTTGCACCACTGTCGGGCGTTTTGAATAGAAAATGAATTTTCAGATTCATCACTATCCACTGAGGAATCCGAGAAATTTTCATCAGTTCCGCTATAAATATCATCAATATACTCGGAATCAGAGTCAGAACTACTGTCAGTGTCGGGAATATCGTCAGGAACATAGGTCATATCACTCGCGAAACGCTTCCTGCCAGACATCTTTCAGCTCTGAAAAGCGCGCGCAAAATGCTAAAAAAAATTCTTTTTATATTTCGCAGAAACGTGGACAACTAACGCCATCTGTTAGTCGACATCTAAATAAACAATTAAACATTACAGAAAAGCGGAAATGAAACCATGAACGGGGAAAGAGCGGGTTGCACACTTAAATAGACGGCAAAAACACATCCCCGCGGTAATCGCGGGTTGCGCAAATTTTGCTACTTCTACGTTGCCCGTGGAAATCGCGGGATGCGCAGCGAGAGGGTTAAAAGTTAAATCATTACAATTTTCCCCCCTCCGCAAGACGCGGATGTGCGTTGGGCCCTAACACACAACCGTACCTTATCGGAGAGTCCAATAAAATATTGAAATTTTATTATTAATATTATATCCAAAATTAATATTTAAAGGAATGCTATCTGAGAATCCCCTCATCTTTACCAAACACACATAATTATAATTAAGTAGAAAAAATACAAAGTTACAAATGAATAGATTATGTACATCAATTAATTGAAATATTACCACACAAAAATATCACCACAAATAATCATATATAAGGAAAATAGTAACATGTTACAATGAGTTATATGGAACATGAATACAGTAATACATTGCAAGTACCATAAATTCGTATAAAACAATTTTAAGTTGATGGTTTCAGTCCACAAAGTAAAAGTCTAATCCTAAATAGGAATGTATATCATTGTTTATGCAGTCCATCAAACTCAAATAGATAAAATACTACAAAATTAAAAAAAAAATGTAATGCAATATTATCAGTATACCAGCATTCATGTGGTTTTACACAAAATACAAATTTCATGAACACATACAATAGAAAAAAATATACATTTTTGTGAATACACACTAGGTGGAAACAAAATACAAAAGAAATTGTTTGTGGCTGAACTTGAACCACAGAAAGAACTTGTGGTATTTGGACCACAGTAAAAACTATAGTGGTATATAAACCACATATTACTCATTTGGACAAATTGAGTACTAATACTCAGGGTAGATCCTCATGCTTCTGTACAACTACTGAAATTTTCTATACTCCTAAGAGTGAAAACAGTAAGTGAACAGGAGGAGGAAAACAAAAGAACAGAACTTCAATTTTTTTTTTATTACTAGCATTTATTTACTTTTTACTTTCATTATTATTTTATAAATTAAAGGATTATTTATTCATGACTTAATTTTAATTCTTCTGGAGGAAAATAAGATCTTAACTTTGAAACATGAACAATG
>BMAW01081724.1:0-11829 GCA_019974015.1 Nephila pilipes | reverse complement strand
GCCTGGGGGAGAGGAGGGGGGGAAATAACCCTCCTATAGGAAGACGGTGAGCGGGGGGGAGTTTGATTGACAGGTGCCACGCCCACTTCTATTGTACTCGCTGTGAACCTGCTATTACTACTTACACGTGTTGTTAGGAATAGATTAACACATAGAGATTTATTTTATACTTATTGTACAGCAGAAACAATTACATTTAGCTTCAAATACATTCATTTTAATAACTGATCGTTTGCCTCAATTTTAATTTCTGAAAGGAATATCATTTTCCCCGCAATACATTATCATTTGCTTTAATTTTGATATTTAATTGAATAATTGGATTTTTATTGCATTATCGTCTGTCTTATTCTTTTTGTTCTGGAGAAGTTTTATTTAAAAAAAAAAAGAATTGTTCTATAGAATTCAATTTGCTGTATTTACTTTTTGAAGACATATAGAAATTGAAAATTTTGTTAATGATTGCTGTCGTAGTAGTAAATATATATGTATACGAGTATAGAAACTCTTGAATGGGTTCAATTAAAATGCTTCATAAATTGCAGTGTGGTATATTATTTACTGGAATCTGCTTATTAATAAAGTACACAGAAAGTTAAATTAGTTGCTGACTAATTTTTGATAAGCTGTAACATATGTATCTTGTATACATGCAAGACTCAACTTTGAATATAAGTATTTTATTTTTTCATGACCTAATTACATTTTGATTGTAGTTTATTGTCGATTGCATTATTTTCTTGACTCTGTTGTTAAAGTGCCGAGGCATTTCTTAAAAATATAGCTTTCATGTTAATATTAAAAATAATTTCATGTTAAATTTAGAAACAAATTTTATTAACACATTTAATGTAAGTCATTTTGCTTTATAGTTTACTTCAGTGGGCATGTATTTTTTCCGGCAGCTATTTATTGGCTGTCAATTATTTATGTGTTTACATCTCACTAGCTTGTCTATATGAATTTAGTTTATTTAAAACTCTATTCAATGTTTGATTATTGCGTATTGCGGATGTTGCAAAATGATTTAACTGAATTGTGAGACTAAAATATTGTTTATTGAAATTCAACTGTCCAGGTGGATCATTACTATGAGCATAAAATATTGTTACAAACAATAAGGCTTACCTAATGTGATGAGACGTATATTAATTTGTTTCGGCTTTTTCAAAGATTGTACAAAATCAATGATAGTTCCAAGGAGTTTGTGAATAACTACATTAATTTGATGAAGTAACTAAAGCAATAATAACACAACCATATAGAAATAGAAGCGATTATTATAAGCTGTATCTGAAAACAATACAACAAACTACAAACCAGAATTTGAACTGTAGAATTACAATTTTTTACATTTTTTTTTACACATTACAAAACTGATGTTATAAAATAACAAATAAAAAAAAACTTGAAAAGGAAATTTTCACGAAAATAAACAATAATTTTGAAGCAACTATATAATTAAAAAAAATCTACAAAAATACGAAGTTAATCTACGAAATAATATTTTAAGAAACTTATTAATTGAAATTGACAACAGCAAGCCAAAGTTAATTGTTTATTTTCGTGAGAATATTTTATTAAACAAGTTGGAACAAATATGGAAGTTGGAAGTATAAAATACCATAAGATGAAACACAAATATGTGATTAATGCGCATTATTATGTAATTTTATAAGCTGCAGCAAACTGCTTACAAAAATTAATTAATGTAACCCATATTTCAGTTACGAGCATTTCCTTCAATTTTCATAAGACGCCATTTTTTACATGTGAGAGGAACGTGAAAGTAACAAAAAATAGTGATTCCTCTAAAAACAAATGCAATCGAAAACTATAAATTAGCAAAAGAAATGCGAAATAAATCGAATTTAATAGATCGATTACTGATGCGAACATTAAACAGACGATATAGTTACTACATATCAGAACAGGTGTTATCCGAGGACAGTGCGAATAAAACGAATGACCCATGACCTAGAAAACGAACGAATTGATAATGCGCAAAATTGTTTATAGTTTCAGCTCAATACACATTTTAATATTGTCTCAAACACAAATGTAACCATGTAATCTAAGTTATAGTTATTTCACACACGCGAATGCATAAGCGTAATTTAATTTGAAGTAAAAATATGCCGTATAAACTCTTAACCGCCCTTTTATTACTATAAATATAATTAATCTCATTTTTGTTACAAATTAAAAAATTGCAATATACTTAAATTGACGCAATCTGCTTAAATTTAATAATATTTACACGCTGAAATATTTTAAAAAAATATAAAAATTCTAAAATCAAAAGTTCTATGCAAAGTTTTGCAAAGAACATATTTAGCTACCCAAAGTGCGCTTTTTTTAAAAAAAATAATTATTATTAAATTACTCAATTAAGTACAAGATTTAAAGTAAACTATGAAATATCGAGAAATAGACAATAATAAACTCTTTCGATATTTAAATTAAGGGAAACGATAAATTATTAAAATGAATATATATCTAAACTAATTGTAATTAAAATTGAAACAAAAGATAAAAAATTGAAAAGTGATCCGGTACTCCAAAAGTGATCCAAGTAAAACAATAGTTCTTCGGATATGAAACAATAGTATATGATCTTATACACATGTACGTAGATCAACACATGTAGATCATGCGTGGATAAAAACACGTTACAATTCAACGCGGATTTCATTTCGCTGTCCATCAGGACAAGACATCATCTGTCGAGTTTTCCTATTACACAGAACAGCATCGCCCCTTACGATCTCGCTAGAGTTATGCTATGTACAAATTGTAAAGCATTTTAAACACTGCATTTATTTAAGATTGTTGTGAGATATTATTTGTCCTTGAATATTCATTGATGTTTACCTTATTTCAGGTCAGAAGTTCGCTCTATTGGAAGAAAAAGTGGTGATCAGCAACATACTTCGGCGCTTCAAAGTCGTGTCGCTGGACCCCAGAGACAAAATTCAAGTGAAGATAGAATTCACATTAAGACCAGCTGTTCCTTTAAGACTCAAGTTCATTCCTAGATGATATACTTTCCTGTTTTATAGTCGATAAAATTTATGATCCACTTCACTATATTTTGTGTATTATCCTTTGTATTAATGATTGCATCTTTGCAGATGTTTAATACTTGATGTAGAAACGTAAAAATAAATAACTAAAATTTGTACCGCGTTATTAGGTGTATTGAATGACACAAACGCGGTGATTATTAGGTACAGTGAAATTAGTTTTCTTTGCAACGTCAAAATGTTCTTGGATTATTGTATTTAAATTTTAATTACCGTCTTTTCCGGTGTATAAGACATAAAATTTTACTTTTAAAATTAACTTAAAAATGGAATGCCGCAACACAAGGATTTCAAACCTAAAGGAGGGATAAAGTACACCTAGACGACTCGGAATCACACAGAAATGTTGGGCCGTAAATGACGTGTGCATACGCTAGTGTTTCTAAAAAATACTAGAAAGGAAAGGACACATATAAGTGAATATGTGGTTTAATGTTCAAAGAGCATCAATAAAAGTAACATTGTCAACGACATACTGGTCAAAGAAAGTGTTCAAATTACCATCTACGAGTTGTGACGTAGACCTAACATCTTCGGTACATGGAAGCTCGGACATTCTCCAAGATTCTGGGAGTGTCTTGGACTTCCCCATCAGCTAGTGCGATGTGCGCAACCTAGTTCTCGGTGCTGTCAGCGGGGTTGTCATACACCTGTGATTTGATATGTCCAGAAGTAGTCAAGCAAGGATAGGTCCAGCTATCTGGAAGGCCGATACACCAGATCACCAAAGCCGATTTCCTGTTGGCCAAATGCGGCGCCTAAATAGTTTCGATCATAACGGCTGTAATAGGCCGGCGTCCTAGAATTTACTGCTGAAAGTACAGCTCATCGAATATTGTTGCATGTACAACCATTGAGTGGTTCGCGCAACTGAGTCGTCTAGGTGTATCCCCATTCCTCCTAAAAGTTTATGTTTCTTCAAATTTAGATCTCGCAACCTTTCATTTTAAATATCGGATGATATTTCTTCAAATATAACAAAACGAGCACTTCACATAGCACTTTCAAAATAAATGTCGGGGCGACACACATTGAAACTTGCACACACGTAGTGAGCTGATCAAAGGAAAAAAAAATGTCCGACTGGTCATGTCCCACGTTAGACGCCAATGTATCCCTCCAATGTTGTAATTATTTCAGGACAAAATAATGAACAGCCGGGATGGTCTTAGGAACAAATATTATTCAATACTTGACACGTTCCACAACACAAGACAGGATACAAAACATACATAAAACATAGATTCACGAACATCACTCCATCATTCTACAAACGAAGTCTCTTGCCTTCCATCGTGCTTGCCCTTCCTTCCTTGCGCTTCTAACCAAAAGAACAAGTGGTGTCATCTGGCCACCGTTTAATAGCACATGGAAGGTAGTGCTAAATTTACTGCTTTACAATAATAATTTTAAAAAAAGCGCTCTTTGAGTGGCTAATCTGTTCTTCGTAAAAATTTGCTTAGAACTTTTTCATTTTTACAATTTTTTTACAACGTTTTTCTGAATTTCACTTGGTGTGTGTGTGTGTGTGTGTGTGTGTGAGTGTGTGTGTGTGTCATCAAATTTTCGATCGTTAATTTAACCAACTTCCCATCAAGCTAGAGCTTTGAAATTTTGGGAATCGTTCGTACTCGCCTAACAATGCAATATTTAGACATTTGCGACAAGTTTTAATTAATATTTTCTTTAATAATGCAGTTTAGCCCAAACACTTGGCGCGATTTCAAAAATTGGCACCAAACTTGGCGGGTTTTTTTTTTTTTTTTGTTTGTTTGTTTTTGGCTGAGCGTTAAATCCGCGAAACGGAACGGAAAGATATTTGTGACCAGTTTTAACTAATATTTCAATAATTCTTTTTAATAAACTTTGCCACCATATAAAAACCTTGTTTTTAAAAAATGTTGGTTTTTATCTCGAATTATTTAATATTTAAACTTTTCGGCAAGAGTGTAGAGCAATTGCAGTGATATAAGAATTGCAGTGTTGGAATATGTAAGTTGGAATATGTAAGAAGTCTAAAGAGATTTTAGTTTTTATATGCGCATGCACTGTAAATTCTCATTTAAATATATTTCACGTAATGATTTTTCAAAATTTTCTCGGCGCACTGATTAAAAAAAAACATACTGCATTGAATATTAGAAATAAAAAAATATCATATCAGAGAAAATGTTTTATATAGTACCGCAATCAAATTACTTTCTGGTATTTGGTAATAGAGCATAGAAGATAGGTCACACTGATTAAGATTTATTTACAAATAATATAATTAAAGTGAGTTTGGTCTTTCACCAATACCCTCTTGAAACAATCTTTTAAGAAGGGGTCTTCAAATTGCGACCCGTAGACCAACACCAGCCTACGAGCCTCGCCAGTCATTTTGCTACAGCCTATTTTGATCACATTGTAAAATTTATAATGTTAGTAAATCATAAGCAAAACAGCAATATATAATTGACATGCATAACAGATTGAACTATTTAACTGTAAAATTAATGATATGAGATTTATCCTAAGGTAAGTGATATATAGGTAACTTACATAAAGGCAATAAACATTATAATTATGAATAATGAGATTTATGCAGTTGTAGCTTTCCAGGGATAATTGCTTGCAATTTTGGATCAAGTCTACTGGTGGAAATTATCAACAACGATTTCAAATGCTTATAAGTTAACGTAGATATGTAAATATTTTTGTATATTTCATTTTGGAGAAAATGTTTTTTCAAGTAGGTAAGTAGTTCGGAATGCAGAAACAAGCCACGAATAAATTGGTACATGTGATCAAATTGTGTGATTCGAAGACTCATATGGAGTACCAACAATGATGATATTAAATATAGTTCTTAAAAATATCGTTACGCTGAAAATTCGAATTTCCATTTGAAGTTCTGTGACAATGGTTTCTATATCAGTGTCGAAAGAATTGTGTTCTTGATGTTCTTTGGAATTGAATGAAAATAGGAAAAGAGAAACTCAAAATTTATTTTTAGAAGAGTCTCGAAAATTTAAATCCTAAATTTAACGGAAATGAAGTCTCAGTTTGTTGACTGAATGTTCGGTATGTATTAGAATGCCCGAAATAGTTTTTATTCCATAAGGATTGAAACAAAACAATTTTTTTGCCCAACTTAATAGGAGTGTATAAATCGGGCAGCACCTGGTTTCTCCCTCATAATTTTAAATTATGCTAATTCATATATTTTATAAAATCTGTATAAAATATTAATTTCAATGACCCCTCATTATTTTGTAATCAAGCAAGAGGACAATTATTTTCATCTAAGAAAATTTTGGTTATTGCTCAGAACTCAAAAATAGGGGTAGAACTTTTCCGCAGATAGCAGTACTGCAATTAATGTGGACAATCTCTTCAACAAACTCGAGGAACTGACGATGATTGAAGGCATGTAATTAGATACAATTGACAGATGTCCTGACTGGCTTTTAAAATTTTGGACTTACATAAATATTTTCCACTCAAAAACTGTTGATGAATGATGCGATGTATGATAAATGGTTTTGAGCCACCGTCATTTTCTAAGGTCTTTGACACAGAGCAATAACATCTTTACTCTTTTTATGCATAGTTTTATTGGGCCTCGTGCATCACTGTCGACCACTTTCAAAATTTTTAAAATCTTTTTGATTTGAAAATTTTAAGGTTTTATAGTTGTATTATCATTTTTTCCAAGAAAATCAATTTTGACCACCAGGCGTCGCTAGTGGCGCTTTGGTAAAAAACGTTTAATTCTGTCTTTTTACATCATTCTTCTCGCGTTTTAAAGTTTTCTCTCTTAAAAATGCAATATTTTCCCTTAAATTGATTTCGGAATGGCACTTCTTTTTTTTTTATTTTCATTTAATTTTAATAGTTAAAACTTCCTTTTTAAACCTCTCTTACTCCCGCGGACTCCAGTGTTCTCGAAGTCGTTTCGCCTTCGAACTGAAGTCCCACCCCCTAATCATCTATCCGCCCATTGCTATATATGACTTCTTAGCTTACGGCTACAGCATCCAATGACAATGCGAGCTCTCATAACTTATTTTCCAAGTTTGTTTCGGCAGTTCCTCACTCTGTCGAATACCCAGGCTTTTGTTGCCTTGATCCTAATTTTGATAGCTAACTTTAAATTATGAAAAAATTCTTTAATTATGGTCCAAAATTTATTAATTCTGATGAGAGGGTAAATTAAAACACTTTAATAGGTACCTCGTAATTTTTGCCGTTACCGTTACCGTACGCATAGTTTTGTCACCATCAAAAGTGATATACTGAAAAATTTACCTATGAAGATTGTTTTTCTAAACAGTTTATTCAACTCCTTTAAAAACATGCAGTGTCCTGACCCTGATTGTTATGAACACCAAAAAGTTCTTCATACGCTTCATAATTTTTATGTATCCTTAGAATTAATGCAACACCCGAGGAGTATATGAAACGACTGTTAACTCCTTCATAGTCAATAAGAACTATTTTAAGAGTCAACTTTTTGCAGACAATTTTGTTAATATATTTTCTTCAATATAATCTACTTTTCTTGCCACAATGTATGCTGAAAAATTGATACTTTTATATAAATAAGCTTTTTCTGAGCACTCTTTTGTTTCTACGATTATGCAATCCTCGATAGTGTTCGTCAGTAAGCGATTTCTCATGTTTCCTTATTAAAGGATCCATGCGGAAATTAGTACGAGTTGCCGCTTCTTGTTCAGCATTTACTTTTCTAAATAATAATTACTGAGATTTCATTCTGTGTTTCAAATTTTCGTATTTTTTAAATCATAGGTTTCTTGTAAATTTGGAATGATTCTCAGAATTTTAGGTTATTAAATTTAGTAAAAACTATCAACATATTTCAGTACTTCATTAATTCATTCAACTCTTTAGAACAACTAAGTCAAATAAATACGAGGACTATTCAGAAAGTAAAGAACGTTTTGGAATTAAAAAGAAACTAAGTACAAGGGAAAAAATTTATTATATACATCAGAAAGAGCGACTAAAATTCTACTTTTCTGTATAGTCACCAAACAAATTGAGGCACTTATCATAGCGGTGGACAAGCTTTGAAATTCCTTCATCATAGAATTCTGCCGCCTGAGATCTCAGATTGCGTGACAATTTCAAACAACAAAGTGCGTGAAACTTGTGGAAAACTAAGCGAAAGCTCCATTATTGTGAAACGGAGGTTTTCACGAATCTTTTCATCAACTTTAGCTTCCAGTTCGTCAGTCACAATGCTAGGGCGTCCACTCTTCTCTTCATCGTGAACGTTAGTTCGGCAATTTTTAAACTGAATGCACCATTTCCGCGTTGAACTTTTATTCTTTACGTTGTTTTCGTACACTTAACACACTTGCCGTTAAATTTCCATAGGTTTTAGTTTTTTTGCCAACAAAAACTGTATTACAGACTTCGCCTCACAACTGGCGGGATTCTCAATTGCAGCGTACTTTTAAATTCTGAATATCAAAAAATAAATAAATAAATAAATAAAATGGGCAGCGTGGAAATGTTTCCGTTGTGATCTCTGGACGCCGACTGAAATGCCGAGCACGCAGACACCAAAATATACGTGATCGGCGAACTCCTAGCGACGTCAGACGGAAACGTTTCTTACTTTCTGAATACCCCTCGTATAACATTCCAAAAAACTATATTTTTATTGCCATTTAACGATGGAAACAAGTTATAAAAATAATACATATTATTCATTTTTGCATTTTATAGAAATAATTAAACTTATGAAATCAGAATGAAATTAATATATCATCTACATTATACAGAAATAATATAATATCGGTCATAAATTATTCATGAAGGTGTTTAACAGTACAGAAGGTGTGTAACACCGATTATGATTAATTGACAAATAATTTCAATAAAATTAAGTCCTAATATGGTTGAATGTTTCATAGAGCACTGGGGCCTTTGGCCTTTAATTTCCAATCGAATGATTTTAGGATAAGTTGCTTCGACTTGTTACTTGCTCAATAATTTAAATTAAATATAAAAAAAAAACTATTTGAATACTTTGTATCTTAAAACGAAATGAAGAGTTAAAATAATTTTAAATTAGAAAATATAAAATGTACCTAATATCAAAATAAATTATTAGTATCAAGAGTGATGGGATCAATCAACCAAGGAGCTGTTTTTCACACTGAAATTAGGTCATTCTACTACATTAATGAAATAAAAAATCACAACGAACGTTGATTTTCCAAAGCAGATATTTGAGATATTTTACATTTTTTACAAGCTGAATATGTAAAATTATTTCGACACTTTAATGTAGTTGATTTCATGTATATAAATCTCAAAATTATGATGTTCCGTAGCATGCAAAACGAAATAAATTATCTGGTTAAAAAAGTGTAATATTTCTATAATATCTTTTAGAGAATTGGAAATCATTATCCCTTCATCGACAGTGGTGCCCTCTCGTGCCTAAAGAATCTCAAATTCCAAGTAAATTAAAAGTAAAATGTACCGAGTGGATGAAAAGGAGTGTGGTAGGCTAAATTTAAAAAGTTTTTATTTAATATCTTTGTTGGGGAAATTTTACCTGCTTGATTCGATTTGATCTTATTCTGAGCTCAAATAAAATCTTTAAGTTAATTAATAATTGATACGACAGCAACTAAAACCGACAAGAATATCTAATTCAGATGAACTCAGATCTAATCATTTTTAGTTTGCTATTGTATATCTAAGTAAGATATGAATAATCTAAAGACATATCCTTAAGATATTCTCTCCAATTCTGAGGGTTGAATGATTTAAAAACCTATCTTATCGTTTTATGTTTGTAATGAAATAATTATTACTTATATTTTAACTATAACTTTTCAAGTATGGAAATCCACAGAAAAATAATCCACATTTTTATTACGTGTGTTGAATAGATTAATTATTACCTTCCATTTAGATAACTGAGACATTAGAAAGTTTTATTTTTTTAAAATTTGATGATTCCATAAATGATTCCACAGTTGCATTATTTATGAGAATTTTATAATAATACGTAGAAAATTGAATTTTAAAACTGTGAACAAATGTATCACGCCATAGTAAAAATGTCTTTATTTGCATTTTTTTCTAAATGAGGATTTTTTAGGATTCTGGTATACTTTATCTCTAATACTGATATTTTCAACGTTATAATATGAGACTATTTCCTTTACAATGAATGTATTTTTTAATAAACTCTTCCAAAAGTTTTAAGTACAGCGCACCACTTGCATAAAAATTATGAGAAATTTGTATCATAAAATTTAAAGAGAAACCATTGGCTTTTTTCATGGTTTATATTCGATTTATTTTTCAATTTTGGAAGATAATCATAAAAAAACTTTCTTTGTAAATGGTTTCGATATAACGAATAACTGAACTATTCGATATAACGAATTCTGAGATGCATTTAAACACTAATCCACTAACTCTTGGCCGGTAAGCAAATAAATATTTATTAACACTTATATCAAATTGACGTACTTTTGCCAAGCGTCATTCCTTTAAATTGCGTAAATTCTACAGATAGTTATATCATGAAATGAATCAGGGATGTTAAACTTCTTACTTTTCAAATTTTTTTCCCGAAAAATGCGTAAATCAACCTTTCATCAAGAGTCTTGATTCAATCAGAGATCGTTGAAAAATATTTAATAAGAAGCTCTGTATAATAGTTAACAAGTATATCATTAATATAAATTACATTGATTTTTTTTGTGAAATATTATTTTAACTTTAATGAAGTGAAACCTCATCAACTTTAGATATATTTTAATATTTTCTTTTTATTTGCACTTCAATTCATTCTTTCAGTGTTTTCCATCTTTAACAAAATTTGTTAATTCCCGTATTTATTATTTCTTACGCGACGAACTCAATTACATATTTACATTGTATATGTATTACTTTTAAAAAAGTTATGATAACCTCAGTTCCAAATGCGAGCGAAAATTTTTTATTCATCTCAAAACTCAAAACAAAAGAATCTTCAAATTCAACATAAAAAATAATAATCTCTGCAATAAATTCAATTTACTTATCTTTTACAGAGGGTTCCCATTTTTGACTCTTAGTTACAAAAAATATGAATAAATATAAAACACAGACTTAAATACTTTTACTTGTATACAATCATACATTTGGTTGATAATATAATTTCTTAAAAAAATGTATCGAAACTCTTTAGAAATGAAATCGATTATTTAGGAAGCGTACAAAACTCAACTCGTAAATTCGCCCACTTTAAAAAAACATTTAATAGTAGATAATATTAAATCACGAAACATTTAATATTTACTTTGAAATAAAAATACTTATTTTCACTTCTTTGAGATTTAGAATAGACTCAAATTCTTTAATAATATAACTATAGTTTTTGTTTCAATCATTGATCAAAGAAACTTTCAATTCAATAAAATATATCACCTTGATTTTTTCGTGGTTAATGCCGCATATTCTCAAAAACATTTATGCTATTAAATAGCTTTATTACATCTGGAATATTCGAATGGAAGAATTAAGGCCGTAAACATTTAGAATAATTCTGATAAAACGCAAATATGTTCAAATAATTAATTTAGAAGATATTTTAAAGTTTATGTGAAAAATATATTCTTGTATTTGCCCTGATCCATAGCAATCTCGATAAATCCTAAATTAGCCATACGGAAGTATCCTGTCGCAAATGTCGCATTCATTCCCGACTTCCGTATGATTATAATTC
>BMAW01081723.1:0-70124 GCA_019974015.1 Nephila pilipes | reverse complement strand
CTGTGACTTTTCTTAAAATAAGTGTTCGATTTTTTGTCTCGTGTTTCCGTGTAAAATACTTCGAAAGAAAATAATATAAATAATCGGCTTTCCTACCTTCGCAGGTTTTTTTTTCGCCATCTCCTGATTCTGAATATCCGGGATCACAAGTGCATTTTTTCTGGCCCTCTTCATCAAGTGTACATTTTCCTTTCTTCCCACAGTCACAGGCTATAAATAATAGTCATTATTACTTGTTTGATCATATTAAAAGAATTTATTGTGGTTACATCGTGACATTTTCTTCTTATTTTTTTTTATATAAAAACCCATCATTAGAGTTTGGAATCGCTAGTTTAGCTTATTTATTTTTATTAACATCGCATGAAAAGCAACACGACGGCTATTTGCGACGGACCTCGTAATTTCGAACCTCGTTCAAGTGACGAGGACGATATCTGAGCTGGCACCCCTTTTTCTAACTTGCACACCATGCCACGGTAAGACTTTCGGTCAAGAAAGATTTAACGTGCATCAGACCCGGTTACACGGCGAGTTTTTAGCGATCAAGGATCGAACGAGCGACTGAACGAAAACCGCGGTCCACGAATCCAGAGCCATGAACAATAGACTACTGCAGACAGAGTTTTGAACCTATTACATAGGCCAAATGTGTATAACTTTCATAAGTGCTTTCTTAAATCTCAGAAAGTAACATTTAGACCTATCATTATATTACAGTTGATCGCAAATGAATCCGATGGAATTATAATGTTTGACCGAAATCTACTGACATAATTCTTAAATATACTCTCTTGTCAACAGCTCACGTTATTCGATACATATGTGCAAAACTCGTTTCAAAATGTAAATAATAACATTTCGCTTTACTGGCTGAATATTAGTATTTTTAGGATCTTGAGCGCTAACGTGCGGCTTGCTTGTTTCGTCACAATACAATTTATGTTTGAGAGGATGATGTAGAGTTAATTATTAAAATTATTTAATTTTATTTGTATATAGAATTTAAGTTAAAGTCTACATTGAGGTAGATCAATCAATAGGTGTGTCTCTAAACTAAATTAAATTAAAAAGTGTTGAAATTGATGAATAAGTGGTTTAAATACTTTCTAAATAATATCAGCAATTTTAAATATACTGGATTAAATATAGGATTGCATCTATTTGGCTTATCACATCCAAATAGATGCTATCCTCTTATCCTATTACTTATCTCTTTCGTTTACCTCAACTAAATAATTGCTATTTTTAATTCAGTGCTACTTTCACTGATATTTTCTATGAATCGATGAAATTATTATGACAAAAGTTCATTTCCTCATAATCTTGTCAATCTTGTAATACATTTCTAATGTAGCATGATATTCCCAATTAAAAAAGATAATAACAAATTTATATATCGCCCGACATGCAACTAAAACTGAAATTTAGTCAAATTGACATTATGCATTTTTGGATTGACATCAGAAAAGAATATCCTGAAATCCCCAAATAGCTGTACAGCGTCTAACGTCATTTGTTTCAACCAATATGTGCGAAAAGTCTTCCTCTTTGTACGCTACGACAAAAACAATATACAGAAATATGCTGGATTCTGAAGATGGCATTAAGTTGCAGATTTGAATAATTGTTCTTGACGTAAAAATGTTTTGTAACGTAAAACAATCACTTCCAATTTTTTAAATTTTTTTTATTAATTTGTTATAATTTAAAATATTGTTGCTATTGTTAGAATATATTTTAGAAAAAAAAATCTCATAATTACATTACCATTTATTATCTTATTAAGATCTTTGTATTGTGATAAAATAAAAACGCAGTAATATTTTTTTTTAAATTTGAGTATGATTAAAGCTTTGATTTTCTATGTTTTTCTGCTCTTTGATCTGGAGTTCCTTCAAAAAAAGGGTAAGCAAAAAGGCTTCCCAAAGTGTAAAAGGTTGATTACCTCTGGTCTAATTGATAAGGTCAACAGATTTTAATTTCGTTTTCGACATCTTACTCGTGTGGAGTTCGATTTTCGACTGTTAGTATGATAAAGAATAAGAATAAAGCAAATCTCAATATGCTGAAGGAAATTTGAGCAGTCGTGTCTAGTTTGACACTATGTTATGTAATAAATTGTACAATGTTTTTTCGTTTCGAGAAAACTGATCTGCAGACCCTCATTCGTGCCCTTAATTTGATGTTAGTGAGTGAATAATTAATGGATGAATTTGTTCAATAATACAGTTGATCGAGTCGTTTATTATACATCCATTACAATATATTTTTGATATTATACGTGATTTATTTATTTTTATCTCATAGTCATGATTACTTATGCTTTGATTTACAAAAGGGTGTCTTAGTTAAAAATGGAAAATCTTAGTTCAAAAATGGCACCACAAGTCGAAAATGTTCTGAAACTACTGTCTAAAGCAGGTTTGGTCAACTCGTTTTCCCACATGTGGCCCTCCCGGTGTCAACCTGTGGCCCGCAAATCTAAATCATCTGAAGAAAAATTTAAGCTTTTACTGTTTTAAAAAGTACAAAAGAACATCTCAACCAGAGTCGTTCGTATTATATTCCTTTACTATGGGAATGTCTCAGCACATTGATTCTACTATCTTTACAAAAAATTTTCTATATTCTTGTACCGAAACAATTACAAAGTTGAGCTCATTTTAACAAGTTCGCGGACTATCTTGAGGGAGTGAAATATACATCATGTACGAAGTACGGATATTAAATAACGAGACTGTCGCTGCTACTGACGAAGTACTCATACGCTAAACGGTAGCGAGCGACAACTGTTTAGCGTGAAACCTTCTCTTTAGATTGCAGTGCCTCTCTCTTCTATAAACAAATCCTTGTAGCCAAAACCTTCGTTCTCACTAAAGTTATTTTTTTTTTTTGTTTCGCCGGAAAAATGATAAATGTAACAGTAGAACAATGAATGGTTGTGAAATTTCATTTGAAATTTGGAAACACCGCTACTGATATTTATAATTTATTGAAAGAATTGTATGACAAAATAATGTTTGTCACGTGCACGTGTTTTTGAGTGGCTTAAGCGTTTTCAAAAATGGCCAAAAACACTTTAACGATTATTCATGCCAGGGTCGCCTACTTCAAAAACGGATAACAATATCGAAAAAATACGTAATCTGGCTCTATCTGACGTCGGTTAAATATTCGTGCGATTACAGAGATCAGAAACCGACAAAGAATCTGTACAGAAAAATTTACAGTACAATTTTAACAAGCAAAAAATATATGCCAAAATGGTGCGTAAAATTCTCACGTTTGAACAACGTGAAGCTTACAAAACGTTTGTACTGACACTTTGAATGTCATTGAAAATGACCCAAACTTATTAGAAAGAGTAATGTGTGACGAATCGTAAGTTTTTAATTGTGATCCTAAAATAAAGCACCAATTCATGCACGGGAAGAACCCATCTTCACTGAGAGCCAAAAACAGCTCGGATTAGCAAATCAAAATTCAAAGCAATGATGATTGGTTTTTTAATGGGATTGTGTACCTTTACTGGGTTCTTCAGGGTCAAATTATTAATCAACATTACTACCTTCACGTCCTTTCTGAATTCAGTGAAAGAAATATGAAAAAATTACATGAAATAGGGAAGGACAAATCATTCTGTATTGTCTGTCAAGTGGCTTCTAGCCAAGTACAGCATTCCAGTGTTAGACTATCCGCCCTATTCACCAGATCTTGAACCATACGACTTCTATCTGTTTCCAAAGGTAAGATCGGCATTAAAAAGAACAATATTTGAGTAGTCGAAGCTGTGAAAAAGAAAGCGACAGGTGTCCTGAAGGAGCTGGTAGAATTCCAGTACTGTTTCGAACAATGAAAGATTCGCATTTAGCGTCGTAGGGAGAGAGTTGGGGTTTTTACTGAAGGTGTTAATAAGGAAATATGTATCAATTCAAAATAAAATGTTTTACGGCGTCGGTCTCATTATTTAATAGCTACACCTTGTATACCTAACCAGCAAACATACTGAAGAGCGTGGCTGTGCACTCCGAGACTCCGAGAGGGAACGTGATGCGTGGATCATGCGAAAAAGCAGCAGCCAGTCTGTTTGCATCAAGGATAATACATCTGATCTAGTAGCGTAGGTTTCCAGACAGACTAACTGCTGTGTGTCATTTGATCGCTGATAATTTAGCACCAGTATTGTGTTGTAACATCAGGAAAGATTTTTTAATTATATTTCGAACAAATGCATTTAATTCAATAAAATATAATTTATCTTAATATATTGCAGATTGTTCTTAATTTTCCTAAAGGGACATGGAAGTATGAGTCACTTCCTGCGATTCGAGATGTTAAATGAGTAGTAATTTTTAATGTGAGAATTTGTGAATTAGCGTTAAAAGAGCTAAAATTAAAAAGGTGGCAAATTCAAATTTATCACAACAGACACAGATTTATATACTATATATAATAAATATATATGTGTATATTATGTATGTATATATGTATGGCGTATATATGTATATATAGAGAGAGAGTATATATATATATAAGATGTCACTTTAAATTTGAAAATCTTCTAACAAAATTATTTTACCTTCAGGCATCTCAAAATAACTGTTCAGGAGATATTGCTAACACGAGAGCAAAATATTATCCGATTTGTTCATTGATAGTAGAAAAACATGACACTATTCAAATAAGTATCTAAAGAATATAAATAAAAAATTCTTTTTAAATGCTAAGAATGATTAGAACAAAATAAACAATATTATCTTTTATTAGTGATTATCATTTCAGTTTTCAATATTTGCGTTCGAAAAGTGTTTGAATAGTTCTGTAGCCCTAAATCCCATCAGAGAACTCATCGGTTGTAAATTACCATTATTTCAATAATTGAGAGCCCTAATATATCTAACAGCGGCTGCTAGTAATATCTTCTAATACACCTGGCTAGCTAATACTGAATACTCGAATGGTGAAATAAGAATGTGATTAGTAATTTTTTTAAATAAAATCTTTGATTTTTCAACAAAGCTAGTATAAAAGGGTCTTCTACCTTAAGATCATGACGATATAGGTACTTTTCTTCTTTCACTCTCTATACGACTAATCAAAGCTCCATTTCCTTTTTTCTTTTTTTTTGTCGTGCAACTTACTTGTGATTGACGCAAAAATAATTTTTTTTTCATTTGTTAGTAATGTGATTTATGAAATTATATTAATTGGCCCCTGAAAATTCACCAAAAATTTTTTTACTATAAGGAATTTTGTGGGAATGAATATCACAGGGGAATAAATAAATCATTTGCAACATATTTGAAACATAAATTTAAATTACTTTTTATTTATTTTGTAAAACTTCACCCGTATTAAATTCCCCCCCACATATTGTAGCTGCATTGTGCTACGCATTAAAAATGAGGGAATTTTTTTTCATATTTTAAAAAAAATTTTCCTTATGTTTAAAGTGGTCATGGTCGCGGACTCTCGACTGGCGGTTTTCGTTGAGTCGGAAGTTCGAGCCTTGATGTTATTAAAGATCTACCGTGTAGCCGGGGCTGAGGCACGTTAAATCTATCAAGACCAACGTCCTCCTATTGGTGTGGCGTGGCGTGGAAGTTGGGAGAGGGGGTTACAGCTCAGGTGTTGTCCTCGTCACTTGACTGCGGTTCAAAATTACGAGGTCCGTTATCAATTGGCCTAGTGTTGCTTCTGGAGTGACGTTAATAAACCAATCTAAATCTTTATGTTAAAATTAATTGTAATTTTTTTAAAAATTTAACTTAACGAATCTAGTTTTAATTTTCTCTTGTAATTGGCAATACATCAAGGTAATAACCTAATTAGCTTCTGTTCTATCTGATCACATCAAAGTCCCCATAATCAACAATTTAATGTCAAATATTCTATTCATCATGGCAATGTTGAACGACATTTCTTTTAATTTTTAAATTCAAGCTCTTATTTAAATTTCCTTTTTTTATGTCCGTGAACTTAACACCTTTCAGGGGTCTTGAAGAAGAGTATGTGTAGATAGCTTTCTTGTTGCAGCCTGGCTTGTAATTTTCCTGACCTTTACTACCCCTACTTCTACTTCGTCCAATCAAAGGAAGAAACAGCAGATACCTATCCTAATTATGCTCTGTAATTTTGTAATAAATTTAAATTTCAGAATGGGAATATATATTATACGAAAGTAAATTTAAATATCTTAATTCTAATGAGAGAGAATGTTTTAATAAAATAGGTGTCTCTTAATTACAACTGTTGTTCGTTGTCTTTGTTTGAAATGAAGTTCATTAGAGTAGTTTTATAAAGTTTAAAATCTTTCGAAAGCAAATGTATTATTTATTGCAGAGCCCTTTATTTTTATTATGATTTTCATCACATCAATAATAAAATGTTTTCCCACATGGATTTTCAATCTCGTAACTGGAATTAATCAACTTACCTATAAACATTTATTTTAGTGCTTGTATATTATTTCAATCATGTTGGAAGAAGTAACGAAATTTAGAGAAAGGGCCAAATTTGGTAGCCTTATGTTAATGCTACGTTGCAACCTCGCAAGTGATTTTCAGTTAAGTTTCGGTAAACGGTGTAACCAAGTTCATTAAAATTTAGTTTCTTGCGTTTCTCTCTCGCTCTCAGGATGCGTAATATTTTCAATTTTCTGCCTTTCTCGGCAAAATTTGGATTTCGAAAATCGAAGATATAGAAATCAAAAAAGGAACCCATGAAGCAGAGCAGTATAATCTATTCCAACTACTTATATTTGCTAATAAAATGAAAGAACTTGAAAACTCTGGTTTCGAAAATGGAATTGCCAATCAAATTGTTAAATCTGGAGATAAAAATTGTTAAATCTGGAGACTAGCAAGCAAGAAAGTAAGAATATAGTTATCGGCAAAAATAAAAAGCACAGATGAAAAGGTTTGACACTATTTTAAATCATATTTAGTTTAGTTTATTCAGCACCAAGACAAAAAAGAAAGGAAACAATTACTTTGAGTCGATGTGTTGAACATTTCACCCATAAAAATACTAAAACCCACATACAATTAAAAAAATTTTAGTAACTGATTTAAAATGTAATAAAAATTTCCACTACAAGCAAGCATGTATGTATATAATAAATTACTTTTTGATTTGTAAATAGTCATTCTTTTTCTGATGCTATAATACACAAATAACTTCATTTTAATTTCACATCTGTTTGAGTGACTACTATTTCATAATTTAGTCCACATGCAGTTAGAATTTAAAAGAAACAAGGAATAGCAACAAATTGAAAAGAAAGCTCTCGTAAAAATTTTGTTTTTTATATAAATTGATCCAATATATGTTTTTAATTCACTCCTGTAATGAACGGTATGAATTTGTAATTGATAATTAGTTAATAATTAGTATCTTAAATAATAAATATAAAAAGAAAAGTCGAGATATCTCTGAAAGAATGAAAAGATTTTACAATCAGTAAGGGTCAGATTTTACATATTTACATTTTTTAAATATATCTAATAGCTACTATTATATATATATATATATATATATATATATATATATATATATATATGTGTGTGTGTGTGTGTGTGTGTGTGTGTGTGAAAGTTATGGCCTAGTTATACAATAGATAAATTAATGCAATTCCTTATAGGTAAACTCATGTTCGATCGATTCTTTATAGATAATTCAATGAGAAATAAGATTAAATGATGAGGAGATGACAAATGTGTGAGTTCATTTCTTGCTGTCCTAAAGTTTGGTTTGGATGTTTCGTGAACAATTTACTATTTCAGACGTCATCGTAAACATTTTTCGAACCAAAACAATAAATCTATTGTCAATTACTGCACTTTAATCAGAAATAAAACTCCAAAACCCCTCTCAAATTATAACTTTACTTTTAATGACCAAAGGTTTCAAACTTTTTTTACCTTTAGCTTGTACACCTTGACTATTAACTTAAGTCATGTGCTTTCCTTTGATTTCGATTGAAATTAAAAATACGGTACCAAATTGCGCTTTAAATTTCCTCCTCACCTTAAGTGTTTTTTGTTTAAAATGAAATCTTAAATGTACCATTAAATGTTTCAAATGATGCAAAACTTTATTAATCGATGAGAAATTGTCGACTGACTTACTTTTACTATATTGGATTGCTTTTAAGTTGGGTTTTCTCGCCATAAAAAGTTTTTTAATGAAGATTATATTATTTTCTCCTGTATTAAAAGCAAGGAATAATTGCTAATTATTATTTCTAACATTAAACTTATTGTTATTCCTAGTTCCATTAATATTTCGAGGAAAACGAGTTGCCGTGGTTCTTTCAAAGTTATAAAAATATCAGTAAATATCGGTTCGCAGGCGTAATTTTCACCCCTCTGAGCTTTTTCATATGAAACAGTTATGTCCCAGATGTGATTCAGTAATATCATAATGCTCATTTGTGTTGGAAAAACAAGCAAAGGAAAAACCCTTAATATTACTTAAGCAAGCAAATACTTATATAAAATAATTATGTACTTTTTTGTAATTGTTACAAGAAAGTGAATATTAATCTAATAACTATATCTATGTACTAACCATTATTTATATAATTGGTTAATACATTGGAACTATTTCTCTGTTTACAAAATTATTATGTTCATGCAAATTATTATGTACGCCTGAAAAATTTATGCATTGTCTTTAAGCAGTGATTTTACATTCGTGATGCTCTAGTGAGCAGTCATAATTAATTTATTTTTGATCTGCTGACATATATTTTTCGAATGATTCATGTACTCTTAGGAGTATTTGCCCCACATTTGAGAAGCACTGCGATAAACAAAAATCAACCCTACTACATTATTGCTAATCCTGAAGCTATTTCTGCCAGTTCTGAAGCGTTTCATCCGAGAATATTATGAAGTTACAATCCAACAGTGTTATTTTATTATATCAGAAGGAAATAAAGATGTGATTAATGAAAATGAAATAACTTTTAAATTAAGTTGTTGAGCTTTGCTCTGACAAGGTTTAAGCTTCTCTTCTTGTCTTTTTTTCCTTTTCAGAGTGTGGCTAGGAAGTCTGACCTTTATAGGTTTAAATATTGTAGTTCCACGGCAAAAAAAAGGATGTTTAAATTCTTACTTCGTACAGTAAGAATTTAAACATCTTTTTTTTTTATTTAATTTAGTGATTTCACAGACTTTTAACTTGAGAAAGGAAAAATAATTTCAACTCTGGGTAAATAAAATAGTTTAACGGGTAAAGGTAAGTATACAAGAACTACAATTGAAATTTGTGAAGCTAGATATTATCCTAAATCTAAGGTGTCGTGCTTTCAGTTAAATATGTGTAAAGCTACGATGTTGACTTTTGAAGGCTGTGAAAGTTGTGCAATCTAAAAGGCAATTTCACCTTCCAGCTAGGTCTAAGAAAACCTTATATTGTAGCAAATTAGAGCTAATTTTTCTCTTTGCGATAGTAGCTTCGGGCAATATACTCAAGCTCACTGGAAGAAGATAAATAGTTATAAACTGAAGAAACTAAAAATAAAAGTGAACATCATAGGGCCATTACATAATATTATTTTGAAGAAAGTGAATACTTTTTTGACTTAACAGTTTCCTATCTATTATAACTTTTAATGCATGACACACCTGCTCACCAAGAATGAAAAGTTTTATTGACTTACTTTCGTCCGATAAGAAAAAGGAGTCTGCTTTCAACAAGTCCAATAAATATTCATCCAAATCTGTCGTTGACGCCAAAGCACCACTGTCCGTCCATCCATCTTCACAATTGCACACCACTGTCCAACAAGCGATCAACCCCAGAAAGAGCACCCCTCTCATCCTCAACGTCCCAACAGTTCCAACACACAATGTAAAAAGAGGACTTTAATTGGAATTTTTTTTCTGAGATGTACCGCCCTCAGAGAACGAATCAGGCAAGTGGAGAGATATTACAAACACCTCTTGAAGTTTATCGAACGATACCTGATAAAAAATAAAAAAAAAAGTGAACCGAAAGATTGCTTCACACCTGTTGCCTCTACTGGGAGACCTTTGGGCAAGCTTATCGAAGCTTATTCGATGATGGAGGGAAAAAAGGAACAAAATATTTTATCCTCTATCGTTTTAAGGTGTTTGGTGATTCCTTCTTATCTATCTTCGACACCACGTTGCATCCACACCTAGTTTGCGACTCATCTTCCAAATCTGGTAAACAGAAATATTTATGTTATCATCGGGCAATACCTCATATTATCTTTTTTTTTTTAGGACGGAAATAACATTTAAGGTTGTGTTAGGCAAAGTTATTTAAAATGATATTATCCTCATAAAATCATAGTTATAAAGCTGGATAACGTTATAAAAATGTGAAACAGCGTAAAGAGCCTTGTTAGGATATTTAACTTTATTTTTTAAATTCTGGTTTTCTCAATATCACAGTATCAATTATATACCAAATACAGTATGAGTATCGTAATTCTGAAATCAAATCAAGTGACGAGGACTACTCTTGATCTAGTTCTTTAATTCTCCAAAACTCCTCATTCTGTTGCATAAGAACTCTGGGGACAATATTTAACGTATAGCATTATTACTTTATTATTTCAAGCAAGTGACGGTCTTCTTTGTGATAGAAACCATATTCAGATCTTGGCAAAAACATTATCTTCAAATACCAAAAGTTTTGATGTCTAGAAAGAACTTCCGAATATTTTCATGGCAAAGTGCGGTTCTTTGGAGGTGAGGTATCATCTCAAAATAGTTCATTGAACGATCATATGAACTATTTTCTGGGGATGAGAGTGACATCTGATTTAAATAAATTACAAACTTATTGTCCATCTCTAATAAGATGCCTTTGAATTCATTGAACGAAGAAAAGAAGCCGCATTTTTCAGATCTAAGCCAAATTACCAAAATTAGTTTTTTTCTCTACATCTCTTTTCACACATTTCGCCAACTTAAAAATTGTAAGTACATTTTAAACTGCAATTGTTTGCTATGTTTTTGTATAATTTAAAAACAACGTTTAAAATTAGAACATGTAGAAACTGAAGTATAAAGCTTAATAAAAGGGAACAGTAAAAAAGAAAACACTTGTCAAACTAAATTTAATTGCATACTTTATAGGTAATTATATTCATTCAAATAAATAAAACTTAAAAAAAACTAGCTAACCAGGTAGAGGAAGAAATGTTGTGTTATCACTTCTCATCCATCAAGCTTTATCTTCGTCGAAAACCTTAAATTTCGAGGTTAATTATTTATGCATTTGATTTATCTGTTCTTATTAAAAAAATACTAATAGCACGAGCCAACCCAGGATAAATTAAATATAATAACCAAAATAGAATAATCAAGGTCAAATTCCTCAATTAGTATAATATGTATACATTTTACGTAAGAATGTTAAGCAATTGTTTGTAATGGACGAAAGTATTGTATTTCTGCAAAATAAACCAATTTTTTTTTAAACTGCAATATGTTTTCCCAAATATAGCATAAATGATTTTAATAAGCCTACGTGTTTAAAACGGATGTAATTACAATTGGGGGCAATCAATTGCATTTAGAAACTATTTTAAGAAAAAAATAAAAGAATTTGAGTCCCTGCTTTTATATTTTAATTTCTTAGGGAAAATTACAAATGTTTTTTTCTATGATTTACTGAAAAAGATAGATAAATGCAGAGAATGATAAAAGGAAAACACGCAATCTATTTTACATTAAAAAATCTCTGGGACGCGAAAAATTGTAATTGTTTTTTTTTCCTATCTAATCAGTTATTGAATATAACTATGAATTGTTTAAATGATATTTATTTTTCGATTAATCATCTTCTAAATTATATTCCATTATTTCCTTTATGTTTGAGATAATTTGATATAATCCTCTCATTATTTTTTTTTTCATTTAGCAGATATTTTTTGAAATTGTAATGAGTGATTAATAAGATAGTAACATACGCATGTGAAAAATTTTAAAAAACAAATATATTATTGAAATTAATAACTATTATTCCTAAATTCAATATCGTAACTATGTTTTAAGTTTAGGATTTAATCTTAGTTTTATATTTAAATTGATTTTTTTAAATTCAAATTGGAAATTGTAATTAATGTACGTAATAACAAGAAAAATTTCCACTCGGTTATTTTTAATTTTAAGTCTTCAGAGAAAAGTAAATTCATGAAAAGAATCCAGTTTACTTGAGAGTGAGAAGAAAAAACTGTAAAAGGATTTAGTCAATTTAAAGAAAGTGAATATATAAAATTCAATTTTTAGCTCCATTATAAGAATCACACATTTAAAAAATATATAATTTGAAAATCAAACGTTTTTTTCTAGATTAATATTAGTTAATGAGTGTAGGAAAAGTAAAGGACTTTAGTATATGCAAGAATATCAAATACAGATAAAAAAATTTGTTATAGAACAACATAAAATTATTTTTCGATTTACAAAGGATTTTCTTGAAATTTTCGTTCATTAAGATATACAAAAAAGTGAACTTAACAATATTGCTTTTTCTCCTGCCTTTTTAGTACTAGAAAAATTCCCACTTGGTTACTTTTAATTTTAAGACTTCAGAGAAAATATAATAATTAAATGAATAAAAATTAAATGTTTTACTTTTAAAGCTGAACTTTTCATTGAAAAACAAGTTCAATGAAGAATAATTAAAAATTTACAAACCTAATCAATGAAAAAATATAAATTAATACAGCAACTGTTTAACTTGTCATTTATATTTATTTCATTGTTTTTGTATTTTTTATTTTATTCTTACTATGGACTTAGGTAATATTTCTTTCCTCTATATCATCACTATCATATCCTCTATATTAATTACTATCACTTTTCTATCCCGTACTTTACTATCAATATTACTATCACGTACCAGATCACTTTTCAATTTTTTATCATTTGCTTCAATTTTAATTACATTTAGCTTAAATATATTCAATTTAATAATTCATCGTTTCCTTTAAATTTAATTACATGTAGCTGATATAATATTCAATTTAATAATTTATCATTTGCTTTAATTTTAATTACCTTTAGCTTAAATATATTCAATTTAAAATTTATCGTTTCCTTTAATTTTAATATCAGAAACGTTTACTATTGTCACTTTCTTGGTATTTCATCGTTTACTTTAATTCTTATATTTAATTGAGTAATTTAATAATAAGTATAAAAAAGCGCACCTTGGTTGGCTAAATCTGTTCTTTGCAAGACTTTGCATTGATTTTTTCTTTCTTTTTTTAATTATTATTTTCTTAGCTAACCCAGGTATTAAAGTTTTCATAGCATCTAGAAATAGTAACGCACCATCTCAAGAGCTCAGATACGTTATTTTGATTGATTACATAAATACAATAAGCAATTAAAAGCGATGAAGAGTAAATAATTTTTTCATCTCTTAAAACTTTTTTTAAATAAATTTTTCATTCTCTTTTCATAATAAGGTTCTTAATAATTTTTGCTTGTGTATTATTTTGTGAATTGCATTATTGAATATTTTCATCTGTATATTATAATCTATATAAGAATTTTGTATTATTATATCGTTTTTATTTTTTTATATTAGATTATTTCTGGGAAATTCGTCTTGCAATTCATGTTATATAAGAAAAATACACATTATATATATTTTTTGATGGAATTATTATTCAGTATCTGACCATCCCGGCGAAAGCTGAATAGTTTCGAAAGTAAAACACACAATATTTTTTGATTAAATTTTTAATTCTAAAAGTCAGAAGTATTTTTATCAAATCCTTACACACACACCCTCCTCCCCGTTTTACCTTACCAATAAATAAATATAAATTGATAAATTACAAAAAAGTTCAGAGGACCTACACATTATACCGAATTTGGCATCCATTAAAATCAATTTAGGAACAATTAGAATGCACAATGGTCGAAATTGTTTTCAAAATACATTTGAAGAATTAACCACGCGTAAGTAAATTACTAAAACAAAATCATAAAAATTATTAAATTAGTATATAATTGTCGAAATCAGTTTGAAACTACAGCTCAAGGATTAATTGCCCGTGATCTGTGACGTTGTAAATTATTAAAATGAAGTTTAAAAAATAATAGAACAATTTCTTCCGTTCTTTCTGAACAACTGCAATTTGCATTAAAAGACTTCATAAAAATGGAAGATATTTATACATCTCACAACAGAATCAAAATTCAAGTAGGGGTTAAAATTCACATTCGCAATAGTAAAGAATCTTGATTTCAAGCAGAGAAGAGAGAAACATTTTTTCTTGCTAACGAATCCGTTAATTTAATGTGATCTGATATATGAATAAATCAAAATAACAACTTACAAAAAAATGGCGCAATAATCCCGAGAAATAGAATGATTTACTTTATTTCCTTTTTTTTAATTGGCAAGGTAAATTCAGAAGAAAAGTAAATGTTCATGATAAAATATTTTAAGGGATAAAATAAAAAAATAAAAAAACAGTTACATTGAATGAAAACATTTCAGTTTTCTAATATCCACTAAAATAACAAGTATAGCAAAAGTTACAAAAATAAAAATGTTCTATGTAAAGTTTTACAAAGAACAGATTTAACCACCGAAGATGTTAACTTTTCATAACATTTTTTTAATAATCATTATTATTCTAATTTTCCATACAAAAGTTCGTGATAACTAAATACACAATCATGCATTCCACACAATATAAATTCTGGTTTAAGACTTTTTACAGAAAATAAAGCGTCAATGTATTGTGATATAAAAAAAAAAAAAAATAAAACTATAGCGAAGCATATTAAACTCTCGAGGGAGGTGGATTTAGATGTATAAAGCGTTCCACTTCGGAAATTATAAAGAATACAACATAATACTGAGAGTACATAATTTCAGAAATTACCTCC
The DNA here is from genome assembly GCA_019974015.1 of Nephila pilipes. Taxonomy (NCBI): domain Eukaryota; kingdom Metazoa; phylum Arthropoda; class Arachnida; order Araneae; family Nephilidae; genus Nephila; species Nephila pilipes. The sequence goes on along the minus strand of BMAW01081723.1, from coordinate 55,224 downwards.
GACTATGAATAATGCGGTGACTGACAGCATCTATTTAGTGATCTAGAAAGAGACGACAGCATGGAGTAGTCAGTGTTGTCAGATAAGCATCATCAACTACATCAAATAATAATAACTATCAAAATAGGACGTACTACAGGCGTATCCGTTAGGGATGTACATTGAAATTAAGCGTTGAAATAATATAGTAACAGAAACCGACTCGAGTGTGTGACTCTGCTGGGCTCATGAACACATCGGTCATGAGAGAAGAAGAGTCATGTTTTCAGTTGGTAAGAGCTTCTGGCAGAGTTTAAATGTAGCGCGGATTCGAAGAAGCTGTGGAACTTGTATAAATTCACAGTGGCTTCATAATGGTGTCGTCTATTTTTCACTCGCATGGGCTGGATCCTGTTGTCAAACGGAGCCATTCATTGATTGGAAATACTTATGTTCAGCTACTTAAAAATTGTTAACAGCCATTTACGGATTTCATGTATCTAAAAATGATGAAATTTTCCAGTATGACAAAGTTCCATGTCACCGGACCAAAATCCTTCGTGATTTGTTTGAGAAAGTTTCTGGTTATTTTCAGAGAATTAATTGACCACCTAGATCACCAGATATGGGAATCCCGTCCAACCCAAATGGGACATATGAACGAAAAGTCATTTCGTGACATGCATAGCATAGATGAATATTTCTTCCAGGAACCTCCAACGTTATGTTGAGTGAGTGTCAAGTCGAATTGATGCACTTCGCTACATAAGTTCTGAAATTACAAAAATCCTACGTGAAAAACAAAAGAGATCCTACGTGATAATAGGAGTTATTCCATGGATTATGGTCCTTCAATGTATATATACTGTGGGATTTGAAAGTAGTAACATCCTGAAGAAAATATGCTATCGATCCGAAAGCTCATGATGAGTAGAAAATAGTATAGCAAACAAATGACCAGGAGCTCACAACATGCGTCAGGAATGCCCTTTTAAGGCAGCATAAGAAAGAAAACGAGAAAGTTGGTTTTTCATTCTGGAATCAGATTTACTCTTGATTTGTAAACGTAGAATGTCGTATCAGAAGAAGAAACTTGAAGTAGCACGTGTTGTAGTCTCATTCTCAATTATTTCACGTCAAATTTGATCATGGTTGAACTATTACCTATCGAAAACCAATTAATTCTCCTGCGAATTTGCATCTCGAGGTGGTCGAAATCGAATATCTAGAAAGATTTAGGAGGGGTGGTCAGTGTGGTATTAAGGTTCACAATGGCCCTGATACACAAATATCAGAGAAGACTAACATCTTTTGTGTATAGATCGTGCAGACTGGTCCTAGATCAAGTATAAAGGAGTGTGAGACAACAGCAATAATCCGGACATACAATGAGTGCTATTTTGGAGATATGAACTGTTAGAATAGCTGTCATTGCTTTGCCTGTCATTAACTATACTGTACCTGGAGTTCTATGGGCATGTGAGACTGCAATAATTAGTCATTAAACGACGCGCGGGAGCTCAAAATTTGCATGACATTGTTTTTTTCATATGAATCTCACTTTTTCATACAGCATCAAGATGACTATATTTGTGTGTGACTTCAAGATAAGGAACGTTTGTTGGAGTTTTATAATACTCATATGTACTGACAAACTGGCCCAGCATCTAGAGTTATAGTATCAGTTGTCATTGGATAGAAGTACCACTCGCGTCTAGTATCCATAATTGATACTCAAACAAGTCAGAATTACACTTCAGAGATGCTACAGCATGTGGATGTCCCTTATTTGCAGGGCTTCCATGGGTCCATGTACCGACAGGATAATAGAAGAACACACCTCGTCGCACATTTCCTAGTTGGTCAACATGTTTCCTTCTGCCTTGGCCGACTCTTTCACCGAATGAATCCTTTTGGTCTATGGTAGTACAGAGTGGGGCTCTAAGAAACCCTTTAGCACCTGTAACAGATGAACTCTAGCAAAAACTTCAGTCGCATGGAATGCAGTACCCCAACTCACAGCCAGCTCTATTTTGCTAAATGACCAGGTGGGCAGCAACAGTTATTACTGTCCATAGTGGCTAAACCCAGTCCTAGTCTTTGTACGTTATGTACATCCAAATTACCTGAAACTATAATCACTTCATTCTTATACTAAAGATATTTCTAAAATAAAAATAGCTTAGTTATATTTTGGCCTTTATGGTGTTGCTAATTTAATGTGGCTCAAAGGTAACGGTGTGTGTGTATTGTGTGTGTGTGTGTGTGTGTGTGTGTGTGTGTGTGTGTGTGTGTGTGTGTGTTAATACAAGGAAATTTTGTTCTCAAAAACATATCGATCCAATATGCAACATTAAATTTTGGCATTAAATGAATGTGTGTTTGTTGTGTGTTTGAACAAAATATTTACTCGATTATATAAAATATAACTCACTTTTGATGGGAGAGCATAGAGTTTTATTTAACACTTATTTTAATTATTCAGAAGTATTTGGGCTTGATTCCCAACATAGACGTTATTTGGACTTCACATCTTTTTTCCGCTCTAACTTCGACCCCTCACAAGTTACATTTTTTTTCTTTCAGTGAAGTGTTGATGGTCATGGTCGTAAACTCGCGGTTCGCAGGTGTCTACCTTGTCACTTGATCTAGAATCAAAATTACGAGGTCCGTCGTTAGTAACCTTGGTGTCGTTTCTAAGTAAGACGCTAATAAACAATCAATTAAAATCAATCAAGCACCAGGAAGGATGTTCTCGTAAATATGTCCAAGACAAGGGTGGAATAATAACTGGAGACTGTCTCGCGCCATACATCAGGATAACTAGCATTTATTGTCTGGATGTCATTTCAATAGAAATTCGGATCCTTAAAGCACTGTAATTTATTAAGGAAATTCTAAGATCAATGTGTTACTCGGATTTTTATTTCAAAAGGATAGTGTCCTGTATCCCTTATCGTAATCATTTTTTTACTACCTTCTTCCTGGACAAACACATATTTCCCTCGTGAGCTAAATCAATATAATTCTTCTTTATACTCCATAGCTTCTATTTAAATGCTAGTATTGCTCATTCAGCACGTTAATGACTCACTTTTGTCAAGGAGTGTGTCAAGTTTCTCAGTCTTTCTTAAGGTCATGACATCAATCACCGTGGAAGAGAATGGAAAAAATGCTTTTTGTTCTACATCTTCATTTTGCTCGTACTAGTAAGATACAAGCATTGAAATATATAACTAATCTGCGAAGTTAAATATAATTAAATAAATAAGATTTATAGTGAAATAACTTTATTTGCTTTGACAAAGACGTGAAGTCTTTCTTTTACGTTAAAATTTGCCCAGCATCAAGTGGATCCTATTTCCCTTTTTGTAGCCATTGGTTCTGAGACGCTAATTACAAGCTATATTCCAGATCGAATGGCTGGCCCGACTCTGGTTCTCCTGTTAACTTCCCAAGTGAACTTGGTATTCCTTTAATCGAACCCGGAGAAATTAAGGGCTGAGTTGACACATGACCAGCTACCCAAACCGAATCCAAGGAGAATCTAATCTGGGTCTGCAGTGTTCGAAGTCATATACACTAACTATTACACTATCGGAGCCGTAACATATCATAGTTTCGATTTTTCCAAAAGCAAGAAATTATTTAATATGATGTGATTATTCATTAACGTTGCTCTGAGAAGCAACATGAGAGTAGTTGGAGATTTACTTCGTCATTTTGAATCTCTACTAAATGACGAGGGTGACATTTAAGCTGATATCTTTCTTTCCAAACTTCCACACCAAGCCAAAGAGAGGGCTTGGGACCTAAGCCAGATGTCACGTGTATCAACCGCACTATACAGTGATTTCTTAGTAGCTTCAAGGTTAAAACCAACGACTCGATGAAAACAGCCCCAGTCGCAAGTTTGCCACCAAGACTACTAAGCTACCAGGGCCACGTTAAATATTTGACAACCAAACGGTGTCGAAAACTTAAAAAGAAAGTTTTCATTATCTACCACAGAACTTAATCTTTCTCGGATGCAAAAAATAATGATAATTTTTAAGACTTATGTTTAAGGAACACAGGATGTATCATAATTTAATACATGATAAGCTGGTGTGTGTGTTTTTCTTAATTTTTACAGTCGTTGGTCCAAATGTAATAGAATTTCAATGATTTTCTTTTCAGGTTGCATGTAAGAATTGTTAAGTATTTTGCGGGGTTTCGTTCTGAAAAGCGGAGAATTCATTCTGAAAAACACCTTTTCTTTATATTCTGAATAATTTTTTTCTTTTGTATTTAATTACGGAGTAATTATTTAACACTAAGAATTGGTTCAATATATAAAAAAAAAAAACTTAAACAAAACCTATGTAATATACTATTAGACAAATAAAAAGCAAACTGTGCAATCAAGTTTTATAACCAAAGTACAATTCATTATTAATGAAGCCATTGCACACTATTTTTATTTGCTTATATAAAAACGGGTGTATAAATTACCCAAGATAATGTTTTGAATCAAAGATTCCAATTCTGTAATGCGCTTTAGTTTTGAATACTATTGTTTGTATGAAATTCCAAATGGAGATTATGCATTCATTTTCAACAGCTATTCGTATTGTTAGAAGACAAGAAACAATATTATCTAGAGCAAAAAAGTGACGTCTGGAGAGATAAAAAACTATCCCCCCCGTGGGTAAGTGAGTCCGTCTCCATGACAACATAATCACTTCGGATGTCTTTATCTCAGAAATGCGGAACTGTCCGCTAAAGAGAATATGCTTTGTGAAACGACTTTATTTGCTTTAACAAAAACAAGATGTCCTTTTATGCAATGCGTAATAAATGTTTCGACTTTTTTCAAAGGCCCATTAAATACTTGATAATCCAAACCATGCTTCTGGGGCTTGCTTTTGATTTTTATTCGAGATTTTTTGGTGGCAGTTTATTTTTTCATAGAGGCATCATATAATTTTCGAAAACAATTTTTTTTAAATATAGTGTATTTAAATCATTTTTAAGCCTTCGGGTTTTTGAACAAAAGGTATAGTGTATAGGTAAAAATGCATAAGGTAATCCATAGAGATATCTATGAATTATCTCAAACAATATTATCTATAATATATATATTCTATTTGCATGATTGCTATTTAAAGCAGGTTTATGCGAACCTAGAATAATGTTCTTTACAACCTATTGGTTTATGAGGTTTTTTTTAAACATATTATGAAAAACTTTTTGTTTATATCCTTTATATAAAATTGCTTAGTGTATTCATCTAAAAATTGCACGCAGCACACTTAATTATTTTCTGTGAGGCTATCATTAAATTGATTGATTGGTAAGTAAAGTAACACGTAGAAGCAACACGAAGGCTATTGGAGATGTAATTATTCACTACTGTCAAGTTACGAAGACGACATCTAAGCTGGCATCCCATTCTCTTAACTTCCAACAGTCCTAAAGTGAGGACTTTGAACCTATTTAACGTATATAAGCCCAGCTACGTGACGGGTCTTTGATGACATACTACTCGACTTAACAACACACAGCACGAGTTCTCGACCATGACCACTCGGCTACCGAGGTTTCAGGGCTTTTTTAAAATTCTACTTTCACACATTTCATATAACATTGAAAAAAAAATTTAATGTTTTAATTTAATCGGGTCTATTTAGATTACTTTCTTAACCATGTGATTTTTGGATCTATTTGCTCAACTTTGTTAAAATTAATTCCTAATAAGAACTATTGAAAATGGACTTAGATACTTTTAAACATGCTCCAAGACGTTTAAATGGGCTTTCGGGAACAGTTTTCAAGATTCAGAAGCGGGAAAATGCATTTGCAATGTATAAACAGTGCCTCTGAAAGGGTTAGGAAAAATATTTTTTCCTTCGTATTCTTTCAAATTACTTCCCCATTCTTTTGACTAATTTTTACATTAAAAATAAAGATTTATTTCTACATTCTGAACCAATGTAAATTAAGTGAGTCTCATAAAAATAAAAGAAAATCCTAAAGTAGTCATTCATTGTTTGCGACCAGCCTTCCATTTCTAATGAACTTTATATAGTATGTAATGTTAGGATACGTAAGTATTATTGCATAGGCATGGGTGACTTTGACGACTACTTTAGTCGCCGAATGTCGCCACCAAATTTGAAGATAAATATGATTTTTCCTAAATGAAATGTGTAGGTTCTAGAACTAAGTAGAAATATATAAGAAGTTCTTAATAGGATATATATATATAAGCCCCATATGTATCAGTTTTCAATTTTAAAGTGTAAGTAGACTTTTCGTACTAATACGATGTTGTGATTGTGCTAACTTTGAATTGGTACTCTCCTATATTTTTATGAGTATATGTGCGTTAATTTCTCCTGTTATAAGGAAATGTATAGTATTTTCTAGAGATTATCGGAATAAAATTGGATTTGCTTGGAGAATATCTGTTTTTTCATTGCATGAACTTTCTTGCATTTGAAAGACTATCTAACATGTAATAATATGTACAAAGAAATGTGGAAATATAGTATGGTGTTGTAGGCTACAATGCAATTTTGACAAATTTTTTATGTAGTTTTCATACTTGGTGTGTTGAAAAACTTTAATCTTTTTGATTTATCTACTGAGTTTTAATAACGTGTTTCATTATAGTTTTCAAAGCTTTTGATTTTCTAATATTTATATTGGTATCTTGAGTGTTTTTCTTTTTTTTATTTAATTTTTAGGATTAATTTATGTTAGTGGGAGCCATTGAGGGCTGAAGAATTATATGAGAGATGATGCAAGGGAATTAGCACCTTATTCATTCGGAGTTACCTTCATGTATGTCTTTGTGTAATTTGTAATACTTATCATCCTACGACAGATAAATAAGCGATCCGTTGCGAATTATTAACGCGTTTTCATTTATTCATACCCCTCAGACACCGAATTCATCGATCATTCATATCCCCCATATATATATAAACAAAAGGTGAAAAGTCTGATTGAGTACAATGGTTCCATTTTAAAAGCACTACAGCAGACATGATAGATAACGAAATGGCTGGTTCAGACGAATTGTATGAATGATGAATGCTATAAACTTAACTTTAAGAAACGGGTAGAAAAAATTCAGGAGGAATTCCAGCACACCCACGCACATTTATATATGTCCATTCCCATTTCTTATAAAATTAAACAATAGTGCCAAGTGTAGCAGACTGTGTTAAATATTTTGTCACAACATTCTACATCATGTTTTCGTTCTTCCCTCCTTAATGTCAAAAAATGAGTGGAAAGAATCATATTTACTTCACATATGAACAATAACAATATTCGTTTAAGAATGTATTCATTGAATAAAACTTTCAAGGGAAAAAACTTTTAGCACAAGTCATGGCGATCAATAGCATTCCTTTAGATATTGGTCATTCTGCTATCGATGGTTAAATAAAAATAATCGATTATATTGCTCAACAGGATGATGCCGAAATATATTTTTTTCCTTCCGAAATACTATTGCTAGTAATATGAAGCCGTAATATCCCATTGACACTGATCTTCAAATTCTATCGTGAGTTCGAATATTTTTTTCACTAAAGGTCCATTGCGGAATATTGTAGGACTACTCTTACGCTAAAGGGAATTGAGCCTTAATATGTTCACGCTGTGTGATGTAGAAGTTAAGAAAGTGAGATACTAGCTTTGGTGTTATCTTCACCAATTGTTTGTTGGATTAATTATCTATGTTTTTTATATAGTTAACTTCTATGATATCTGTCTTTAAATATAACCTAAATAAATTCGAAGATTACTTTATATAAAGATATAATTTGACTTCCTTTTAGTTATTAACAATGATTTTAGTTTATCCAGTATATACGTACGAGTCTCCCACAGATAATTTGTTTAGGTAAATATGGTACCCGAATGATCTTTCCTCTCTCCTATAGGGTTTACTGCCTTTAAACACAGATAATGCACCCTCGGGATACCAAAGCGATCTTTCCCTATTTTCGATTATCCTTGTCAAGCATTACTTACCCCTTTTACATTTTTTATGTCTAGAATATGGAGTATATAACACATGGATCAATAAGTCCCGAGACTAACATTGAAAACAACAATTTTTTTGCAAAATTTTTTTTTATTCATCAACATAATCACCTTTTAGGGTGATACAATCGTTCCAACGCTTTTCCAATTTTTCAATACCATGTTTATAAAAAAAAATTATCTTTCGCTTCAAAATAAGCTTCAGTTTCAGCGATGACCTCCTCATTTGAGCCAAATCTTTTTCCCTGGAGCATTTTTTTTAAGATCAGCAAAGAGCCAGTAGTCACTGGGGGCTAAATCTGGCGAGTATGGGGGGTGGGGAAGCAGATCAAAGCCCAATTCGTTCAATTTTGCCATTGTTTTCATCGACTTGTGGCAGGGTGCATTGTCTTGGTGAAAAAGGTTTTTTTTTTCTCTGCATGTGCGGTCGTTTTTTTGCGATTTCCTCCTTCAAACGCACCAGCAAGTCAATATAATAATCACTGTTGATCGATTTACCTTTTTCGAGGTAGTCAATGAAAATCACGCCATGCGTATCCCAAAAAACTGACGCCATGACTTTGCCAGCTGACTGCTGCGTTTTCGGACGCTTCGGACGGCTTTCGCCAGCTGTGCGCCACTCAGATGACTGCCGCTTCGACTCTGGAGTGTAGTGATGTATCCATGTTTCGTCCATGGTCACGTAACGACGCAAGAAATCTTTTTTGTTGCGAGTAAATAGCGATAAACAGCTTTCTGAATCATCGACTCGTTGCTGTTTTTGTTCCATCGAAAGCAATCGCGGCACCCACTTGGAAAAAACCTTTTTCATGCTCAATTTTTCATGAAGGATAGTAAATACACTTCCATATGATATCTGTGTCATCTCAGCAATCTCACAGAGCTTCACTTTACGATCTTTCATTATAATTTTTGTCACTTCACTCACATTTTCCGTTGTAACGGCTTCCACAGGTCTACCCGAGCGTTCCGCTTCATTTGTGTCGGTACGACCACGTTTAAACTCGGCAAACCACCGACAAATCGTTGCTTTTGATGGACAAGAGTCCGGGTAACATTTTTCAATCCATTGTTTCGCTTGCACGGTGTTTTTACCCATTAAAAAACAATGTTTTATCAGAACACGAAACTCGGTTTTTTCCATTTTTTAAACAAACTACAAAACGACTTTACTCCAACCTCGATAACTCAGCTGTTTCTGGTCCGATCGACTTAAAATTTTGACACGTTTCAAGCAAAGGTTAGTACTCTAGAAAGACCTGGTTACTGGTTTACTACGAGTGCCATATCTGGGTTAGTCTCGGAACTTATTTATCCATGTGTTATTTGTAATTACATCACATATTTGGTTATTAGTAAATTAAAGAGTGTTTAAGACACATCTTCATCAAATATGGCATTTCAGCCGATTAATTAACTTGACAACCAACTTAGATGATATTTCAATCCGGCATATATTTATTTAGGCCAGCGTGGTGATAGAAAAACGGTCTGGTAACTGAAGAATAGCGGGAATTGGGTTTCGTCATTTCAAAAATCATCGCTTAAGGGATTGACGCAAGCTAAATCTAATTGGACTCAGGTATCTAATAACATTGGTACGGGGTGGATGTTAGAAGAGTAGTTTAGGAACTGAAGTGGGGTTATTTTCGTTTGAGTATAGTTCAGAATTGCGAAAATATTCTCTAGTAATCCTCGTGTGAACTCCAGAGCGCATACAACCAATCAATAAATTTTACCGATTCAAGTGTCCTTTCGTCCATAACAGTATTTCAAAATGTTGTAGCTAGTCGCCAATAGCATTCATGTTGTTCTAGAACTTTGCAAATTAAATTATCACTTATATCCAAACGAAATGTCTCCCCAGTTAGAAATGAACATATCCCCGGCAAACAAAGGAAGATGGCTCAAAAAAATCCATCTTTCTCTGTTTGCCTTCTCAAGTGGATTGGTTAAAATGATTATCGTTGTAGAATATTTCTGTCCAGAATTGTTATTTAAGAAAAAATAAGTTTTTTAGTGATTAAATCATTAAAATTTTCAACGCAAACAATATTGAAAGATAGAATAGTAATTAAAAAAAAGCAAAAATGAAATATATACTTAAATGAATACCACCTAATAACATATGAGATCTTATTTTGCCCCGTAAAGTTCAACAACTCAACGTGGCATTGATTCACCAAGTCGTCGGAAGACTCCTGAAAAAGTATTCAGGTATGCTGCCTCAACAGCCGCCCAAATAGCGTAAGTGCTGCCGGTGCAGGATTTTATGCACGTACTGTCCCACATATATTCGATTGTATTCATGTCTGCCTATCAAGATGGCCCAATCATTCGCTGGAATCATCCAGAATACTCCTCATACCAATCTTGAATGATTTTGTCCAGGAGATATGGCCCATTCTCACCCTGAAAAATTCTATCATAGTTAAGGTACTTAAAGTCTAAAATTTCATGCAAAAGATTTCTAATTAGCTGGACACAACCGTTTCCAGTCAACGACTGGTTCAGTTTCATAAAAAGAACCAGTCAATCCCATGTAAAAATAACACACTTTTATGGATCCATCGTCAACTTGCACAGTGTTTATATTGACGACTTAGGTCCATGTTCTTGAGGGTCTGCTTCTTCTCAAATCCTACCATCATCTCTTACCAACTGACTCGTCTGACTAAGCAACGTTTCTATAGTCATCTGGGATCCAGCCGATATGTTCCCGAACTCAGCAGAGTCACTATAGCCTATGGCGTTCACTCGAGTCAGTCTTCTACTGCCATATCCCATCAACACCTAATTTCAAATATAGCCCTCACTGATATGTATGTCGTATGTACCACTTTGATTATTACTGTTCTTGGATGCAGTGCTGCTTGTCTGATATCACTGACTACTCTGGGCAGATGTCTCGTTCTCGGTTAAGTAGACGCGGATAGAGACTCTGAGTTGTCCATGAAATTGAGTGTTCTTCACCCTCTCTTGACACAATTAATGTTTTCCAAAATGGAATGCCCTATTCATCTAGCTTCAACTAGCATTCTGCATTCAAAGCCTGTACATTCCCGTCGAGCTGCCATAATCACGTCAGAAAACTTTCACACGATTCACTTGAGTATAACTAAGATATCTGACAATGCACTTCCCATTTATACATTTCTTACTCAGTTCTAAGTCCACCTGAATATTTTCATATTGCTAGCCTTTGATGTTTCGTATTTCGATGTAAATTATTGATAGTAAACATATATATTGAATTTATTTGATTTGTTGCATAGATTTTATGATAACATATGAAACTGAAATGTTTCTTTGACATCTCATTAATCAGAATTACTTGGTTTTTAACGCAGTTTTTGTTGTTTTAGTTGACTCGAAATAAATACATATTCCCTCAAAATATTTTTAGCTTATTCAGATTTTGATATATTCAGGGATTTATTGTTGCATTTATATACGCAACTACGATCACGCTATATCAATGACTGAATCCATTATTCTTTTGAAATTAAAATAAGAATATTATCATTAATGTAGTTCAAGAAATAAAATAGAGATAAAATAATTATCGAAAAAAATCAATGTTATGTTAAACTTGGATAAGTTATCTTCAAATTATAGATAATTATATCATAAAATCATTCAAATAAAGGTGGTTTTATATAATTTTAGTTAAATGAAAATAAAAATCTGCTTTTGAAATACTTTTCAACATTCGGAGTTTAACTGCCTGTAATACTATGAAGAATTCAGTCAATAACTGAAGTTCTCAAATTCGAATAATATCAAACATTACAGAAATGACAAAAATTCATTATATATTATTTATCTTTATGATGGTGGTAATATTTCTATAAATATTTTTTATCTTTCTAAATTGGAATTGTTTTTGGTCTCAAAATATTTTTATAGTAGAAATTATATTTTAAAAAATTACATTTGGAAACTATTTTCATTAATAATCGAATTTTCTTTTTAAAGCTGAAAAATTTGAATTTAAAAAAATTATTTTCAATCAATTTCAAAAATAAATTTAACCTAGACAAACTATTTTATTAAATAATGCAAGACCGATAATTAAAAAATTATTTTTGTTGAAACTCATTATGTTTCAGATAAAAATTTCATAATAAGAGCATTAGTAATATACACATAAAACGAATATTATGGAAAATGAATATTAAAAAAATGTTCATCAGTGGTCATATTTTCAGGAACAGATGGGATTTAAAATAAGTTTAAGATGAATAAAGGGGCTTATTCTCAAAGAAAGTATAGAGTTAGAATTTAATAGTAATATTACAGAGTCGATTTTTATTAGTAGTAATTGGGAGAGAAGCAATTGCATCAATGTATTTTCGATGATATACACAACATGTAATTGTTCAAAAATATCACATTAGAATTCAATCGACATGTATGCCACTAAAAACATTCTCTAAAGTAAAACAAAATTATCCAGTGACACGAAGAAGTAACATAAATATCTCAAGAGTGGTTTGCAAAGAAAGTCAAGAATATGAAATATAATACTCGATACATGAAACTATAATTATTGATCCTTGCAGAAAACCACGCTTCAACTTGGTCTTACAAAACAATTTCCAGTTCTCGCATTTCATTGTGTCATGAACTGAAAAGAAACCGTCTCGTCATTATTAATGGTTTTACTCGTGTTCATTTTCATATAGTGAATAATATTGGTTATCTATCAATTAAATTTAATGTCAATAGCACAACATTAACCGAATTCAAGGAAATCCATAACATAGTATTTAAGTATGCTTGCTTGAATCAAATCCATGCATTGAAGAGATATCAAATTATTTATTAAACTTATAAATAAAATACATTTAATTAATTTACATTAATATACATTTTAAAAATTTCAAAATCTAGAAATAATAATTAAAACGTATTCATACACTTTTATTATCACAAAACTCTGAAACTGTTTTATTTCAAGTACTATATAAACAATGAAATCAAACTCTGGTATATTTTATAAACATAAACATTTATTTCAAGATGTTTAATTGCTTAAATTTCATTTTCTCACAATATTTTAAGAGCAATACAAAAGCAACTACAGATATTGCCATCAATAACATTGACAGTAAACGTAAAACTCAGATGTTTCGATGAGTGAAAAATTATAGATTCTATTCGTAATCTTCAAGAGAAAAATACGAATAGAAATAAAGATAATACATGCATGAAATGATTATTTACTATTTGGGTGAACGCCTGATAAAATTCTCACTCATTGTAAAGAGATACAGACAAAACATTGTATTAGAGTGAGGGTAATTATTTTGAACTAGAACTTCGTTATCAATACATTCTAAAACAGAAAAATGATAAAAAGATATGCAACATTGTTTTGATTTTAAATAATTAAAATTTTGGAAACTTTAATGTTAAGTTGGTGTATTAAAAGATTAAATTAAACATTTTAAATGATAGCAGCTTAATTATTTTTCATGACAAAATTTCAAGTAATCAGTCTAATAAATAAAAATATATGGTCAACAACTATTTTTCTATTTCAAAGAAACTGAATACATTTTGCTTGAAAACAAATTTGAAATGACGAAATTTAAAGATATAATCACTTTTAACATATTTATAACACCAAACCAATAAACAAAGTTTTTCGTATTAAAAGAAGAAATATATGTAATGATCAAACAAATTATAATAATATAAATCTTTAACTCAAGCTATGACACAATAACACAGGTTCAACGCTAAACATTCAGAGAAACGTGAAAAAAATGTTATTATGTCTGAAATATTCTTTTATATTTCTGTTGATCTCTGTGGACCTTTTATTAATAACCGTTTCACACATCCGTTAAAATTTATTTCGCTTCCTTTATAGACTGCAATATATAGAGACAAGCACTTACAGAGCTGAATTTATTCTCTTTGATAAGCGTTGTTAATGTTTCCGAACCATTTCTTCTTTCAGTCTGAAAAAAGAGTGGATCACAAAATCTAAGAAAAGAAAATCATACACTCAGACTATATAAATATAGTTTAATACCATATAAATAATGTTTTTAAGTTTTGTAATAGCTAAATTTAGCAGTTACAAAGAAATTCTTTGTTTCCCTGATGGTAACTTTCAATAAAAGCACCTATACATATTTTTGACATTTTTCTCGACTTGCGTTTATAGTGAATTATTGTTATAGTGGCAATAATTATTGTATTTAAAATACCATGTAGATTTTTCCTCTACAATAACTATTTTATTTAGTCGTTTGAATTTTATATTTTGAATAGTATTCATATGTGAATTGAACAACACAAATTTTAAACTTAGTATCAAGAGATATTAAACGAAAACTCTTTCGCTCATTTTGGTCCTCAAATAAAAGCTGTATTTTAAGTCAAAGCAGGCCTTTTTCCATTGCATTTTATTGAAGAAATGAAATGAGAAAGTATGGTACATTCACTGAGAAAATGTAGTTACAACTCAAACAAATTTCAATCCTCTTTTCAGAAGAAGGTTTCTTTTAAATGCTGCTAAAAGTTTCTATAGAATTCAGTTATGATTAAATTATAAGATAAAGTAACCATGCAAATATCATTTATTTGTTAGATGCAAAAGCGAGAAATGTTTAATATTTTTAACCAAAAATTTTTATAATTTTGGAATCAAAACGAGATGGAAAAATTTAGTACTTTCTGTCATTGCTTATGATTGAACAAAAGGCGAGTTTAACCTAACGAACTTTAGGTCCATAATACACTTTTGTAATGATGCACTTGTATAAAGGCAAGATTAATTAAATAAATGATAAATAAATCCGTGATGGATCTTTTCTTGTACTTTTCTCGATCAAACATTTTCATTTCTAATGTAGGTTGATATTTATCTCGTGCTGTCATCTCTTTAAACAGCGTCAAAAATCAGATACTATTTATTTAGGGTTGTTTTAATTCGTAGCCATTTTGATTTTACCAAATCAAAATTTGTTTAATGCCTCGATGCTGTCATTCAATTTTGATCAATTACCCCGTCTACGAGACCGATTCCTCTCATTATGCACGGGAACCAAGAAACATTCAGAATGAAGTTGCATCCACTTCTCCAAATAATTGTTTACTTCATCTGCTGAAGAATAGGTTGCTTCGGTGAATTCCGGTGAATCTGCTCAAAAGGCTTTTCAGGTAATCTGACCAAAGAAAGATTGATTCAATGAATCTGCTCCACACGATCTCATTGGATTTTAAAAGCGGTGGCTACTTTTGAGGAGGAAGGTGTCATATTCATTACTTCATAGAAAAGGAACACGATCAATGGAGAATTATACATTGATCTCTCCATACCATTTCCATTCCTAACACAAGCACATTTAGAACGACTCTAAATGACTTCAGATTACTGAATAATGAAAACTGACTTCAACCATTGATTGAAATTTCAACTGCTTCAATAACTTTGATTTCAATGAGTGATACTGAAATACGAACAGAAACTGAACTAAAAATAGTAGAAATTCTTTCATGTCTGCAAAATAACCTTGTTTACCTGAAAAATCTTTTTACTGTCAAAATTAACTAATGAGTCATAAAATTAATTGAAATAAGGATAAAGTGAACAGATTTTTCTTATTTAAAATACTTTATGTTTTACATTTTATTAGTATTTGAGACATTAGACTTTATGAAGATTGCATGTGACGCATGTGTAAAGATGTAATTTTCTTAATTTATTTTAAACGTTTTGTGAATTAATTATTCATGACATTATATTTTCAATTTGTAAAAATAGTAAGATATGTAATATTAATAATATTCTAACGAAATATTCTAATTTAAAAGGATTAAATTAAAGAAAATACTCAAACTGATAATTTTTCATAAAATTTTTACTGATAAATCCTTCACTTTCATTATCTTTGTCCATTATCAAATTGAAAGTGAAAGTTAAATGAATGGTAGTTAGTAAACTGTTTCTATTGGTATATTTTTGGTTTCTGTATTCTAGATTGGAAGAATGACGTACATATTTTAATGCAAATATGATATACTTTTTTTGTCTGTGAGGAATTTTCAAATTTAAATATATACTTAAAGAACGTGTTTGTATGATTTGAAGAAACACTGTTTCAGTTCATTTCCTTGAAGATAGGCAGCTTTCACCTTTGCTAAAGACTGGGATCTAATTTTGAGCACTTTTAGACAGAAAATTCTTCTCAAGACCAATAGATAATTTGATGTCATTAATTTTACAGAAACAGTATATTTTGTTACACGATTCCACATGTAAAACCTATCGATAACGAATTGAAGAATTTCATCTGAACTCCATTAATTATTTGGCAGATTTCAGAATCCCAGTATTCTTATGGCGACATTTGTCTTGTCTGGGAAAATGCTCTATGAAATTTATGCACTCTTTCTTCTTTTAAAGAAACTACTTTTGAACATAAAATATAGTCCATATTTCATCTTCTCACTGTTGGTTAATGAGTTCTTAACTTTCATGCTAAAATAACAAATAATAATTACTGAAGTTTTTCTTCCTTATTTTAAGTGTGTTTTCTAATAAGGACTTAAGTTGAATTAGATATTAGGAATGGAAATGGATATAGGTAACCTGTTGTTGCATTGTACGATTATTTTCATTACTAAGTATCCTTGATATGATGCATGCCAAAATTTATTGACTTGTTGAGGGAGACCATTCGATTCTTCTTTGATACATTAATCTGCACCATTTATTTAGTGCTCGGTTTTCTGAGAAATAATTAATCAGATCTCAACGGTGAGAAAACTCAATGCAAATGACGACTACTCGACGTAGTATTCAAATTCTAGATATAAATAAAATATATACTAACTTATGAATCAGTATCCTATTGGTTTTGACGCGGTTTTGCAGATTACAACACTCAATGATAACAACAAATTAGCCTTTAATCGCCGTCTATCTTAAACACAGGTAGTCTATGAACACCATATGTATGCTTATGATATTGGAACATTTTAACTCAGAAAATGCGTTTCGGTTTGAGTCCTTTTCTCTTACTTACAAACAGTCACTTACAACACATGGCATGAAAATTCAGTTATGTGACGTTGTGTGGAAGTATAGGAATGAAATACCATCTCATTCTGGACATTGTTCCCACAGTTAAAAGGAGAATGCGATGCCATTAACCAACATAAAATACATAGATTTGAAACGAGTTTATTAGAACCATAAAATGTAATAATTAGTGATGATTCTAAGTAAGTCCTACCATAATCGTTTTGGAATTAAAGACTGTTACTACTGATTTCTTAATAGACTATAAAAATATTTTTGATAAGGCTTTAGCTGAATTTTATGACTTATTAAGGTTAATAACAAAATACAACTTTAGTTGGTTTCTGACTCAAACAGATTAAAATTTCAATTACAATCCTTTCCCTTTTTCATAACACTTTACTATTTTGCATTGTGTATCAGTTTGGACATATATTTCTCGTCAACTTTCCTGATAAGCTATTCTGGAAATTGGCAATACATAGTTTGGATGACAATATAATATCTAATTATAAAGCAACAAAATTAATAAATACTTGCCAACCAGGGACTTTAGTTGGATCACTTTAACGGCAGATCACATTTCAATTTTTACCGCTTGCTTCAATTTAATTACATTTAGCTTTTCATGTATTAATTTAATAATTATCGTTTTCTTAATTTTATTACAGTAGCTGATAACTTCAATTTAATAACTTATCGTTTTTAAATTTATTATATAATTTAAATATATCCAATTTCATAATTTATTGTTTTTTAATTTAATAACAGGCTGATATAACATCATTTGATAAATGACGGGTTTTTAATTTTAAATCAGAAAGTTTACTATTTGTCCGTTTCTCGATATTTCATCGTTTAACAATTTTATATTTACTTGAGTAATTTAATAATAATTAAAACTTGGGTGGCTAAATCTCTTTGTTAGTAAAACATTGCATAGAACTTTTCCTTTCCTTACCTTTTTAATTTAGCTAAAATTTTGGAAATAAAGACTCAAGTACCTCACTAATATAGTATATATAACATAGAATAAATAGTATATATATAATATATACTATATGCAATTGCACAAGACTAAAAATTATAATTCACAAAATAATGTACATCATACAAATCTAAACAAATCAATCATAAATCAAACATAATGTCTGGACATATTTAAAGAAATATAAAACATCAATTAAAAACTAAAATAAAATTAATATAGCTCGTATAAAAATTATGATAATTAATTAAACACTCTAAAATTAAAAATTTAAAAACAAAAATTTATTAAGTTACCTGAAAACACTAGAAAAGCACTAGAAAACCCAGTGAAAGAAAGGCAAAATTTAGAATAATGGAAATGACGTAATTATTTTTGTTCCATATTTTGAATGGAATAATGAGCGTTTATAACGATATTGCTGATCAAATCATCACGCTTCAGTGAATTACAATATAATAAAACATGATATCAGACGAAAAATCAGCAACCGTAGAAAACGAAGAAAGTAATCACATTACCAATTTAATCAAATTCAAATGAACAGGAAAAAAATAAATATATTAATATCTAACAAATTGTTAAACAAAAAAAAATCTAAGAGACATATTAATTAAACAAAAAAATAATAAACTATTTCATTAAACTAAAGAAAAGACATCCAAGAAATAAAATGTAAAATATAATAAAGAACACCATTTAAATAGTGTAGAAACTCTTTGAAGGCAACATTAGCTGAAATTAATATATATGTGTGTGTGTGTGATTGTGTGTGAGTGTGCGTGCGCGCGCGCCAATCCTTCACCAATACCCCTCGTATTGCTTCTCAATGTGACTTTAATAAACAATTAAAATCACTAATCCACTTTTTATTTTAATATGTTTGTTGTATACTCTAAATAAATATTTTTGCTCTGTAACAATATTTCGGTTTCTGCGTTTTAAGGATGGTCTACGTCTAAAACATCTGCTGATCCCATTTGAGGAAAATGGAAAAAAAACGCATTATAGGACATCTGCTCTCTCTCCCATGTTTTTGTTGATAAAAACAAATAATGTATGTAGAAAGTTTGAGCTGTAAAAGTTTTATTGTAATAGAAAGATGATAATTCAGCGAGAGAAGTTTGAAAAACAGGTATTATAATCTATGGTAGAAAAAAAAAATTAGAATTAAATAATGTTACCATTTCTGTTCCATATAATATTCGATCGGACTCTTCTAACACTCTCTTCTTCTTCTTAATCCTTAAAGAAAAATCAAAATGTTCAACAAATGGCTTACAACACATTGCTATGGTGAATTTTGGTCGAAATGACATGTTAATATCCGCATATTTTTGATTTCTCTAAGCTATTAAAGCTTATAAACTTATTATTTTTGTTTCTGTGAATATCTGATTACTTGCAATAATAGGGCTAAAACTAAAGTATACATTTAGAAAATTTTTGGAAAAATTTTAGTGAAACAATTCCTGATAGTTAAACTGTTTTTCATCTGTTATGTCTGAAGTTTAAAAGAAATAATTCTAAAATTATATACGTACTTATTACATTTTTAGTAAAGTAATAGAGAAAATTATTCAAGATTTTGTGAGTCAGAAATTAAATTAAGAGACATCATAAAAAGGTTTTTATGACTTCGTTCCAAAACAATATTCCGAATCTCTGTTCAGATATTTAAATAATATATTTGTAAAACATTTTTAATATAAAAAAGTTAAAGAAAAATTGAGCAGAGCAATTGAAAACTCTAAGTATTACGTAGATAATTTATTTGGAAATGGATTTATTTTTATCATTTGATGATATAAAAATGATTCTGCCAGTTGTTATTTAATTCAACTTAATGTTTTTGGGGATCAACTGAAAATGAAATATTTCCTTGTCTTGACATAAAATATAGAATTCTTGGATGAAACTGTTTAACTGTATGTGTTCAGAATAAAATTATTTATTTGTGAAAAAAACATTTAAATTGAATAATATTTTCCCGCATTTAAAAAAAAATTAAATATCAAACATGTTTCAGTTTTCTCAATAATGTATACACTATTAGCAACTAATTTGTCTATTAATTGACAATACACCTAAAACAGGCTAATAAACTGATCAATTTTTATTTAAAAGTGGAGCACCGTCATTGCAAATTAATTCAAAGTTTTTATTCAATATTTTGTTGCTTCTTTTCTCACCTTCACAGTAAGTCATTCATGTTACACAAAATATAATTATAAGAACTCTTTATTTTTAAGTAAGATACCACCCATTTAAAATGAATTTAAAATTTACGATTCAAGTTGCATGTGTAATCTGATATAGCTTGCAAATTTATAGGTTTTTTTAAAAAAAAAAAGACAAGAGCAGCGCTTTCTAGGATATGTTCTAATTATATTTCCTTTTTTTTCTTATTTTTCCTCTTTAATATTTGTTTTCATTTCATACAAGTATTACGTATAAAGCAGGAGGCCCTGGTTTTGTATCTTTAAACAGTTGTTGGTGGAACTTGGCCTTCCTTAAGTGAAAAAAAAATAATAGGTACAGCTGTCAAAAAGATGTATACTCCCACCCCACCCCCTTTATTAAATTTGGCAATTTTCATTGCAACTGAACAAAGTTGGTTTAATTCTTAACGGATAAGAGTGAAGTAAACTATGATGCAAGTGAATTCATTAACTTTTTAATATAGTTAATTAACTTTTAAAATTATCTTTCTGACATATCATCATGAGAAAAATTTAAATTTCAAATTTCGCAAAATTTTGCTTGAAAGTTTCCAAATAATGGGGGCTTAAAAATCTCTACACAACAGTTTTTGGAGAATTTAACATCAAAATGTGGATATTGAACTTCTTATATTATGAGTCTAAATATATAAAAGTTTCTAAAGTGTCTAAAATTCATAAAATTCCTTCCATTGGTCCAAGAAGCATTGGATTCATTGGATGTTGAAATTACGAATAATCTATTATGCAAAAACAGTATAAAAATTCAAAAAATTCAATAAATAAAAATAAAAAAATTTTTGCTACGAATATCATTAAATACACAATCAAAGTTTAAGAAAATAACTTTACAATGGAATTAAAAAGAATTGTTTTTCTCCATTTCTTAAAATGTGCTCAAGCTGATTTATACACAAATATTAATGATTAAAAAAAAATAGGATTATTGTACCTGGAAATAGAAGTAATACTGAGGATAATTACAACCAAAAGTGCGCCACCTAAGACAGCGCCCACTACTATAGTATTAGTTCTTGCACCTAAAAAAGAAATATAGATAACGTTTTTCAGAGAACAAGTTATGCGAATATACTCAATTAACACTAGAACACCTGAAATAGTCATTTGATCCAAAGCTAATCTGAGAAGCTGTTATTCTTAAAACGTTTCTGTCAGCTCATTGAAATTTCATATATTTTATTATATTTTTGAATTATTTTTTTTAGATATTGTGTGACAAGCGAGTAAATTACTGTTCTATCTACAACGACCGAAACGGTCATAAAGACAGCTATGAGTAACATGGGCTGTTAAAAAAATTGTTCCTGTTTTTTTCTTCCAGGCTTTTCTTTCTTTTATTTCATTCACACATACGCTTATTCTCAGAAACATTGCAAGTGAATGTGAGTCATTAACATTGATTTACAATTGCTAGTGTCTAACAGCTATTTTTTTTTTTCAATACCTCGTTCAAATGACTGAGAATTGATGAGCGTTCAGCTCTTTTTCATCAACGCGGTGAGAGTTTCGGTGATGATGAAAATAATGATTAATATTTCGAAATTCTGTCTCAAAACAAAATTCCTGAACAAACTTCGGACTTCTCAAAAGAAATGGATGATGAAAATCCCGCACAACATACTGTTGGTTCTTCAGACCATCTTCGGGCCCCAGATGGAATTCAATAACTATTGACCAGTGAAAGCTCTATGACGCATTGAAGATATATCTCAGGAAATGATTTGAAAAAAATAAGTTCTACGCTGTATGCTAAGAAAAATATTGGAGGAAAGGAAACTTCATTTTGACGTTTGAAGTTTTCCGAATCCTATTGAAGCAAGTTTTAAAATGCAAGATTAAAGAATCTCGCTGCCAATTAAAATTGGATTGTTGGAGCATTACCTTGGAAGAATTGGATACCTTTATTGTACTAGTTTACGCAAGAAAAGCAATGTATTAATCAGACTTGAAAGACTTATGATCGAAACAGGGGAGTCCTCCAATATTCAGTGAAATGATCACAAAACCATCTAAAAAAATTCTACAGTTCCTGTGGTTTAATGATAAATCGATTTGTTCGGATCGACTTAATAAGGCAAATTTACCTTTTTCCGGGGGAAGGGAGGGTGCAGCTTGTCGAATATTTTATTATGTAACCCATGGATCGATTTCTTTGCGAGGGTAGAAAAATGTCACAGCATCCAACAGTTTTACATCTCAGAAAAACTTTGATGACACAAGGAAATTCTGTTGTTGGTACAATGCATCTAAATCGAAGTGAACTGATATTGATTTACAAAGATACAACTCACAAGCTGGTCTTATCAAATGTTCTAACGTACGTCCAAAAAACTGTTACTGGTGTAAATATTGTTAGTTTACCGATGTAAACAAAAAAATGACTGCATCTTGAGCACTATGTATAGAAGCGTTAAATTAGCCGATAATCTCAAAATGTTTCCAGAAACAGTAAATCTTCACAACTGTACTAAGTATGGCGTAGATGAATTTAATCATATGTGCTAATTGTATCAGTAATGCGATCGGTTTTAAGAAATATATTTACATTTTAAGCATTGTTATAGATATTGCAGCAATAAATTCCTAGATTTTACTTAGAGCATGTAACTCATCACAAATTTTTGAAAGGTCCTTTATTTGAACCTTATTAATGAACTGAGCTGTCGCATTATTTGTCAAAGAAATGACTTAAACCTTTTCCTAACTCTTCTAAACCCTCGAGTAATCAATGTCATCAATGCTCGTGATGACGAAATAAAATCAAAGAAATTAGTTCATCATGCGTTAAACGCATTTGCAGAAAATGTTACACCGGCGAATTAAAAAACATTTTTTTACAAATAATATGTTAAAAACTACAGAAGAAATAAATGCTCAGTATGAATACAATGCTTTTTTTTTCCTTAAAACAAAGGTATTTCCATTTACGCAATACTAAGTTCTACAATTAAAAATGTTATATGTGTTTGAAATTGTTTAAATTAATTTATTTTAACTTTTTATAATGATATCTGAGATAAAAATCAAACATTTATTCTCGATTTCGTTCGTTCCAGATATTTCAATATATCATTTATTCTAGTATTAAGATGGATGCAATTATATTTCGTAAGATTCAGGAGCCTATAGGACCACGATATCATTATGACCCTTGATACTGTGATATTAAAATATAAATACATGTTTAAGAATATATATATATATATATATATATATATATATATATATATATATATACATATACATATACATATATATATATTAGCGTAATGGTAATTTATAAGTACCACTTTTCAAAAATATCTTGACTTTAGAGGTAAAGAACTCGAGTAGTGCTTGGTTAACATGCACTCCAATTTTGAATTTTTTTTCCTTTCAAAAATTTTTGCAGGGAAATAAACAAGTGATAATTAGAGGGTGCTAGATCTGAAGAGTATGGTGGATGTGACAGAAATTCCCAGCCCAGCTCTGTGATTGTTTGACGAGTCGTCAAAGCAACATGTGGTTTGGTGTTATCATGATGCAATGTAATATGCTTCATACTCCACCTCGTTGGCTTCTTTTCTTTTAATGCTTTCTTTAAATCATTAATTTGCTGGCAGCATCTCTCCGAATGGAGCTTTTAGTTAGGTTTGAAAAGCTCGAAATGTGTTGGTTCTTGGACATCTCACTCTATGCACAGCATTCCCTTATTCTGAATCAATCTTAATTACGAAGTGAAAGGGACAGATAGACCATGCTGAAAGTATGCTCTTTTCCGTATTATGGATTTGAAAATAATCCGTTTTTCATCGACAGCTATCCGGCCCAAATTGAGTTTGGTTTTGTTCCGAGCAAATAGAGATGTGCATTTGCCGATTCGAATAAACCAGTTTTTCTCACTTAACTCACGAGGCCCCCATCTGGAATGTTTATAGACCAATCATAGTAAGGAAGGAAATTATACTGCACAGTAAATATTATTAAATGTACGAAAAATGTATTATTTTCTTTCACTTCACAAGTGGACAGAACTTTCCAATAGACCATATATATATATATATATATATAACAAAAAAACGACGCACCAAAAAGGAGTTGCCTGATTGTAATGAAATTTCGGATACAAAAACATTTAGAGCGAACATGCAAATGATTAAAATTTGGTGTCAGTAGAATGAATAGCGGGAGCTACAACGCATCGGAACTGCGCACACAGTTCAAATGCGATTCTCAATCTGAGGTCAAATTTTCTGTTGCATTGCGATTTAGGATACCTTTCAATGACTAAAAAATGATTCGCCGCTCATTACGAGCAACTGTCAGAGTTTGAAAGATGTCGTATCATTGGATTGCAAGAGGCAGGTTGGACAAATCGGAGAATTACTCGTCATATGGGTCAAAGCGATTCGGCGATTAGAAGATGTTTACAAGAATAAGTGGACAATGGCAGATTTCAGAGTCATGATAGTAGCAGTCGACCTAGGGCCACAGCAGATCGGGAGGACAGAGTGATTGTCAGATCATCTGTCACAACACCGATTCATCAAACGTGCGACCCGAACACGAGTGTCCACCATGACCATTCACAGATAGTTGATAGAGAGAAATATACGCTCGTATGACCGCTACACCACCTGCCACTCACGTCTGCACACTATCGAGCCAGATTACAGTGGTGCTTTGCTCGATCAGGTTGGAATGATACTGAATGGGTCACATATAGTGTTTAGCGACGAAATCCCGCTTCCAACTGTGTGCTGATGATCATCGAAGACTTGTGTTTAGACACTCAGGGCAGCGTACCGATCCTGCTTTAACTATTGCACGACACACAGAAGCTCAACCAGGAATTATGGTGCCCTTTTCCTTGATAACCTGTCCCCTTTGGTCGTCATTAGAGGCACACTTAAAGCACCGCGGTACGTCGACGACATTCTGAGACCTATTTTGCTACCGTTCTTTTTGCATTATCCTGGTCTTATTTTTCAGCAAGATAATTCCAGAGCACATATGGCACGTGTTGCCATGAACTGTCTTGCAGCTTGTCAAACACTGCCTTGGCCAACCAGATCTCTCTCCAATCGAGCATACCTGGGATATGATGGGAAGGCAACTGCATCTACTAGGGATTGTTGATGACCTCGCCCGACTATTGGAGCAAATTTGGCAAGAAATACCCAGGAGACCATCAGGGATCTTTATCACTCTATGTCACGTCGTGTGGCAGCTTGTATCCAGGATAAAGGTGGATCAACACCTTATTGGGCTCGTTACTTTGTAACTATGTAACTCTGTAATGAATCTTTTAATTTTTCTGAAACTTTAAATATTTTCTATTCTGTACATAATTTTCCTATCCACCAATTTTTGTCTCCATCTAACAACTCTTTCTTGGTGTGTCGGGTTTTTTTTGTTATAGTACATATATATATATATATATATATATATATATATATATATATATATATAATATTCTATCTGTAGGCTCTTTTTTTAATTGCTGTGTCAATTTTTGGAAGTTGCGTCCTAGATCTTGATCTTTTTATTTTGTTATAAAATAATTTGATGAATGCAATGTACTTAAAAAACGTTTAGCCATGAATTTCCAAATCCAAAAACGTCATTTTCAATTGCTTTAACTCCTTTTCTTACTATATTGTCTTCATGAATTATTCAATTTTCAATTTCTAAGGAATAATTTATTTTCTTAAGATTTTAGAATAATTAATTTAATTTATATTTCTCATATATTACACGTATTTTAATAATACGATTAATACCAATTTAAATTAATTTTATAATTACTATAATTACGCAATTTATCACTAGATTATATACATAATTATTTTGTCCTTTCATATATATTATACATACATATATTTATCTGTATGCAGGAAATAAAGAACACAACGTCCGTTTTTTTAAATAATAAATTCTGTAAAGTATATTTCAGTATTTTCAGTAAGTCAGTATTTTTTAAAATTTAAAGTCAGTTGTCCAAAGAACAAAATATTCAAGGGCTTATAGGAAAATATTCATTATCAATCAAGCTGTAATCACATACTAAAAGCTTTTAAGCAACTCTAGAGTAAAATTTTAAAAACTGACCTAATCCATCTCCTCATGAGAAAAAAAAAAGTTAAATGGATGGGAGATGACTGGGATGGGTGGTGCTCACAAAAGAAATTTCCACCGGTAGAAGAACCTCACTTACGTAACTTTGAGACGTCAATGTTGTTCTCATGGAGATCAACGGTGATGGGGGATGATTTTGGAAACGAAATCGCCCCCATACCATTACACTCAACACTAAAGATTACCCTGTGCCATTCCACATGGTTCCATGCTGCTCTTTGAGGCACCATTGTAGTCTCTGGCGACGTTGCTGTGACGTCAGGAACAATCTCTTAAATGGTCTTAGTGGATGCAATCCAGAAGCGTGCAGCCAATGAAACTGGCTCTTAATGATTACATACAGAGGGTATCACTGTTCGTATAATGTCCGGAATTGTGACAGTAAGTGTGCTTCGCACTTGTCGAAATTCTATCTTTCCTACTTGTCTTCCTGAAGTTGCTTGTCATGAACAGTAATATCCCTCCACCAAATTCAGTCAACAGCATGAAACTGTAACATCTGAGAGATCGATCTGACGCGCAATCCGACGCAATGACCATCCGCCTTCAAGTAGTTCTATGAAGCTATCTTATCAAAAGCATCCAGCCGTTCAAAAGGTTGTAGTATCATGAAAAGGGCTAAAAAGTCGTTTTTTTCCGCAAAGGCATTTTTAACTTCAAAGCAATAAACTAAACCCAAATACATTAGTTAGAATCAAAATTATGCATTTGGGGAGAACCGTTTGAAAGGTCCTTAATGACGTGGTAAGAGGTGTGTTTGCTGACATCGTTAAGGCCGACTCGATCGAGCTTAAGCGTTTGCATATCTAACAGAGACAAAATTATTTCTGAATTTGCATTTAAATACTTTGTTTCCTTCTGAGAACAATTTTTTGACGTTAAGTACACACACACATACACATATATATTTGAGAAGTGTCCGAGAGATTGATTTCAAACCAACACTTATTATCTGATTACCATAAATAAAATGTACTCTATATCTAATGATAAATTAAATCGTCATCTTAACTTATACTTGAAATTATTGCTATTTATAGAAATTAAAACTAAAAATGTTTAAATAACTTCGTTATACTGAATTTATTTCATAAATTGTCTAAACTATAATTTTATAAGTGTAAAAATATCAACTTTAACGTTTGATACATTTAAAACGATCCTTAACGCAAAAGATATGTGATAATTGTCTGGAAAATGCAACATTATTGATGAAATTACTTACGTTTAAAATTTTCATCCTGTGAATCACACAACATTCCATTATAGCCAGCAGCACACCTGAAAGAATATTACAAGAACATCCAAATGATAAATTGTAACCTGGGTTGAAATTAGCAACATAAATAATTATTTAAAAAACAACAGTTTTTATTATATAATTACTTTACTTATCCAGTTGAAAAATATAGTCAAAGAGAAAGAATTAGTTTTGATATTCCTTTAACACTTTTTAAGTTCTACACTAAATTTAAAAATGCGTTTATTTCTTGCAACATTCTACTTTGCTGTAAACTGTAACAAAATTTCGTATTTAACACTCAATAGTTCAGTTATGTATGTCAAAATATGAAATTTTAATATACGTATGAGTAATACAATGTTTGTGAACGTATTTTATCATTATCTAAACAAACAATCTCTAAATCAAAAAGTTCAAAGAGAATACTGTATGTTATTCAAAGTGTAGTTAATTAATTTTAATGGCGTAAAGTCCATATTTAGCCAAGATGCGTCAAGAGTGCATTAATTTATTAGTAACCAAGTGTATCCTACGAACAATGGTAAAAATGTACATCTGTGATCTATAGATGTAAAATTAAGAAAAGAATAAAAAATTAAATATTTTTTGCATGACTGTAAGGAGAATCTAAAACAAGGAAGCATTGCTAGGATATCAAAGTCAAACACGTGTTACTCATATTTACCAAAGACAAATCATCTGCTAAAGTTGAAAGATCACTCGGGTATATCAGGAATTTATCTTTCTCAAAGGAAACATAGCTTGAATGATATAGTGTGAATTTGTCTGTTAGAGTCTCATCTTTTGTCAACGTTTTGGTACCAAAAGTTTAACGATACTAGAAAAAATTCTACAGTTATAGAGAAAAAACTAAACCTTTTTTTTCTTTTTTTTTCTTTAGCTTCATTTCATTTTACTCAAAGCAAAGCATTTTAGCTTACACGCAGGATTTCTCAGAAGCTATTAATCATATTAGTTTGAATTTTAATACTCATGTTCAAAATAAGTTTCTTAATGACTTATACACACATCACGTATATATATATACACACACGATTTAAAGTCAAACTATTAAAGAAAATTTTTTATCTGAATTTTAATTTGATTCTTTCCTTGAAAATTCATAATTTTTTAAATAATTGTATTAAAACATTATCGTTTTTCTAAAATTTTTAGAGAATGTATATAATTTCAAAACTGAACTTTTTCGACAGAATAACATTACTTTTCTAAATTTTGATTAATGTTGTTTCAGCATCCACCACGCTGTAAAATATTGATTTTCGAGATTTTGAAAAAGTGTCCTATTTATATTTTTTTTCTAACTTTTCAATATCCCTTTAAATTTGCAAGACTATATGAAAATTAATGTAAGTAAAAAGTAAATGCGAATATTATATGTAAGAATTTAGAATGTCTGCTTAGTGTTTCATTGATCAGTTATATTGGCTTAAAAAATGTTGTTTCGAATACATGGATAACAGTCAAAAGAGTCTTGAGACCCCTTAAATATAACTTATTGAAACGTAGATGGGCTATGCATGATTCTGCGACTTTTATCTGCGTAAATTCTAAGAGTTTTATTAAAAGATAATATATTCCTATAATTATTTGTGATGTATATTTCAAAACTATAAAAATAACACTAATAAAATAGCTTAACTTAAGTTCACAATGTTTGCAAACAAGCTGTCAAATCTATAAAAAGCAATTTCATTGTTTTGGCTTAATAAATATAGCAGCTGATTATCAAAACATGTCATTTATATGCAATTATAAGTTTCTACTTTGATTACCTGAAAACTGGAAAAAAATTATATTTACCGGCATTCAAAATCATGATCTCCAATCTTTGAGCAATCTCCATGAACACAAGGATTGGGATTGCAAATTTCTGGAAAAAGAAAACAGCATGCACTTACATTTTCTGAATAAAAGTATCCATAATACTTCATTAAAATTCCGTTAGAATATTAGTTAATTCGAGTCTATAACTTATTTAAATATATTTGTACATTAATTATGATCTACGTTATGTTTTGGAATACAACAGTACATTGCTAATGGACTTCAAATTTCGCTACCATGATCAAGTGTTGGGATAGAGTTTTTTTTTTATCTTATGGATTCGATGAAACCATGTATACCGAAGAAATCCATCTCCAGAGCAAAACAGCTAACGAGATTCATCTTCGTCAAATTCAAGCATATAAGGGTATGTAAAAGACAGATGTTCTCACACAAAAAGGTGAAAAAACTCTTTCGACCATCCGCAAATCTAAGGCTCTTTAGGTATCCAGTAAAGAACATTTAGAGGGCCATCTGATTAGATCTATTCCACGAAAATCCAAGTGTTCCGTCATGTTAAGAAACAAAATACAAATCATGGATAGGTGGGGTTAAATTAAACTTCTTCGGTGTGATGAAACTTCCAGATACGTGAGAACATTATCTGCTGGAATGATTAGTTGAATCCTTTTTGGCCAGAACATGGGACTTCTCATTTTCATCTATGTCAGTGTAGTTAAGAACATATTCTCTGGGCATGCGTATCATCCTGTAGAGCAAGCTATATCAACTGATATAATATAGAACATCTTCGGTCAAGTAATAACGGCAACACCTAAGCTCTCTGTTCCAACTTGCATACGACACCGAATGTGGTGCATTTTAGTTTAAGATGTAGCACCCCCCCTTCCCCTTTATTTTGAGGATTCTCTTTAGAAGGCCTATATATTTTTTCTGGGGCTCGAAATGAATATCGAGAAAGAGTGGTGATTATAAAAAAAAATAAAAAAGAAGCATTTGAGCTCAATATTTTAAAGGATTAAATATTTTTTTTTCAGTTCATCTTTAGATCACTTCCAATATGTATACTCATGTTCAAAGTTATTTTTACATGCAAAAAAATCATGAAATGTTCATAAACTGTGAAGTATAGTTTTATGAATTTCTGTTGAATGATAATATATAATATTATAGCACATAAATATTTAAGGAAAATTTTAAAAATGCTGCTTATAATATAAAATTTTAGCCTGAAATATTAAAACTGGCAATTATCTTTGACAAGGAGTATTCAGAGAAAAATATAGCTCGAAAAAATTTAAGACTTGTGAATGTTATGTAATATGTGATCACCCTTGATTTATACACGCATATCACAACATAATTTAATGCTGCCAATAAGGTTGTTAACCATAGTTCTTTAGTTTGGGGAGGTAAAGTCCCCTTCATCAAGAACACACATTGCGGGTTTCAAGGTATTAATATCTCTAAGAGAAGAATACCTCCGTGAGACTGTTTTTTCTAGGTAGTCCCTTCAATTCTGTATTAGGTTAAGATCAGAATTTTTTGGATTGGATTAGAAGCCACGGCATTCATGGTTTGAAACTAAGTCTCGACTCATAAGTAATGGGAACTGGGATCGATTGGAGTTCTCTCTTGTTCTGATGCTCTTTGCACTAATTGAAACAATTCCCCTTTTGTTGTACAGACCGATGAAGCACCTTTGTACTTCGGTCATAAATACATTTTTCACTAAGCCGTCTTTACACAATTTTCCGTGATACAACAGTTCCAGTGGAGGCTGCAAGCTCTGAATTTAGAAGCCAAACATTTGTTATGACGGGCATTCATTGTTATATATTGATCTATAAAAGCAGTTTTTATACATTTAAGATCTTGTGCAAGCCACCTTACAGTTCCAGAGTTACAACAGAAACACTGTTCTGAAATGGCCTCAGGAGAGTGCAGACAATTCGTCTTGAAACATTCCCACATCTCGCTGCTTTCCTGATTGTTTTCCCTCCTTCAAAGTGGCTGATAATTCGTCATCACAATTCTTCCAAATCATACTCCGGAAAATACTTTTGAAAAACAAATTCTTTTGAGTTCAAATACGCTAAAATAAAATGCTGTATTGCAGAAATTCATTCAGATATTTACTACCTTGCGCGAAGCGCTCAATTCACCTTCGGATGATGAAACGCCTTGATTTACAGAAGAGAAACCATTTGTTCTTTTTTTACTAAAAAATATGAAATAGGTTTGTCTTTCCTTGTAAAAATAAATTACGTCAATAGGGTATTTCGTGGAATATCATTATTTTTGGATGTGTTAAGATAATTTTTGACGTGAGTATATAAATGTAGCCCGTTTTTTTTAAGTGGTATATGTCTATGTTTTTTTTTATCTCGAAATATTTAGGGATTTCGTTTAACACGTTCATGCCAGTGTGCTGCCAGTAACTCGCCGGTTTCATCAATTGGAGAGCATCACAAATAATTTAGTTCGTTTAATAACTAGAAAAAATATTTGTACATAGTTGAAAATTAAAATAATGGAAATTTAACATATATTTAAAGCAAAAAGTAAGATTTATTTTATTTTAGCTTGATATTATGAGTATAACTTAATAATAAATTCGATACTATAAACATAACAATTCAAGTCATAGTTAGTTACAATATGCTCACTTTACTAAAATATGTTCGAGGTAGCCTAGTGGTTAAGACATCAGACTCGCGGCCGGCGGTTTAGTTGAGTCATGGGTTCGAGCCTTGATGCCACGAAAAACCCACCGTGTAGCCGGGGCTGATGCACGTTAAATCTGTAGGGGCCCAAAGTCCTCCTGTTGACATGGTGTGGAAGTTAGGAGAAGGAGTGCCAGCTCAGGTGTCGTCCTCGTCACTTGATCGAGGTTCAAAATTACGAGGTCCGTCGCCAATATCTCTCGTGTTGATTCTAGTACGACGTTAATAAAACCAAGCCAAACTTTACTGAAACATTTTTGACGTTGACAATCTACGGACATCTACAGCCTGACTCACTCTTCTAGCCCGGATCTTGAAAAAATGTGATGTAGCATAGCGAAGATGGATTTAGAATTTACTGTGTAGAGAATTCGGAGATGCTAGTTTGCTATTGGTTGTGCTGGAGTAGTGCAGAGCTGCTATTGGTTGCTGGTGAAGTGAGTGCAGAATGCTGCTAATGTGCAGTTTTGATGTGAGACGGATTGGAAGCCCAGTGTTGAATAGCTACATTCCTATTGGTTGGAGAGGAGTAGTTAATTCGATTGCTATTGGCTGCCCTTGTTGTAAGTTAAAATTGTATAAGTGAGGTGGGTGGAGCATATCCAAAGTGGTTTTGAGTGATTTAGTTTAGACTGAGAAAAAGATTGATTTTAAAATTGGGAGAGCTATTTAAAAAAAAATTAATTATACAAGTTCATAATTGAAATTCGAAAGAAACAGATTTTTAAGGAGGCTCATTAAAACATTTTTGGTCTGAACATGCAATATATACCGATCCACATGAGAGCAATAGTGGTAAAAGAAATAAAGAACAGAAATGGTTATCATTGTAGCAAAATTTCATTCTTTACTTCAGTTCGGTGCCGCTCGATTAAGCAAAACACTCTTTGAGTAGCCGTCCATGGAAGAGAAACAAGAATCAGCCCCGGCGTAACATGTTAAATCAATTCCTGATTTTCTTGGTTTTGTGTAATTCTGAACATGTGATTATAAACACAAAATGAGGTATTTATATATCTCATTAAAAATTCAATTAACTCATTTTTATCCCAAAGTGGACTTTGGATTAAAAATATGGATTTATGTATGTATATGAGTCGTGTTTTTTTTTAATGTTATACAAAAGCGGCTAGCATATACACATTTGTGAATGTTTGAAGGAAAACGAAACTGAGTATTATCAAAAATAAATTGACATCAACTACAATCTATCAAAACAATCCATAATAAAAATTAAACTATTCTGAAAGGAGGCGTTTTGAATTTAAAATGCTGAAACATTAATACTTTATTTGCAATTGGCAAACAGAGATAATAGAGACAACGATGCAGATAAATTAAATGGGAATTAGTTGTTCCTTTTATCAAATTGGAAATATTGTTTTATTTGGTTTAGAAAAATAGTTAAAGAAAGTTGTTATGTTAAAGCCTTTTGCATAAATGATAACTTACCTCAGAATGTCATCGTCTAACCATTTTTAAGAATGAAAATAAGGGAGAGGGGAATAGTTTGTAGAGAATTTTGATGACCCTCGCTTTGGATGTTGAATTTTTCCAAATTCAGTTTTATTATTGTCAGTTTTTCCGGCTAACTATTTCTGCCCGACAGATCAGTTAAGCACGGCTAAACACTCCTCGTAATTTTGAATCCTTGTTATATGATGAGGTCGACACCTTCTACGCTCGAATAAAACATCAACATCATAATCTCGATACCAAGACCACTCAGCTTATCGGATCACATCCAATTCAGTTGAAATTGTAATTAAATTGGTTTAGGCTTACTGGCTCGGTAATTTTTAGAATTTGTATTGATTGAAATATGCGGGCTATGATGCAACAAATTTTATTTTATTCTTTAAAAGTATTCTTTTGATGAAATAAATATTAAGATATTTACAATTAAGAAAAAGAAAGTTACTGGAGCTGCACATTGCATTATACTGTACATTAAATTTGTACAAAAGCCCTGGACATATTAACTTGCTGAGCATCTGGGTGATCAAATTCTCCTCTTATAAAATTCTCCTTTTTGTCCAATTAGATTTGATACCAATATTTGGGATATTTCCCATAATTCCAAAGTATTCACAGGAATAAGTATTGTCATTATATTTTCCCATTCTATTTTGAAAGAAATTTGTAAAGGTGTTTTCTGGGGCTATCTAGTTGTTATAGAAATATTCTATCAGATACAGGGTAGGGGTTCAGTTGAAATTTCGACCGATTAATTGATTGTGTATTAACGTCACACCCAGAACCAACACGTGAGTTATTGGTGATAGACCTAGTAATTTAAAGTCTCAGTACAGGAACGAGGACGTTCACACCACGTCAAAATGAGGGCTTGGAGCCTCGATAGATTAAACGTGCATCAACCCCGTTACATAACCATTATCAGGAGAAATCGCTACTCTAATCCATGATATGACAGAAAGAACGCCGGCTATGAGCTCTTGACTATCACCACTTGACTACTGCAGTCGATAGATATTTCGATAGGAAGAAATGTACTAGAATCAGTAGGATTTGTTTCTGAAGGACTAGAAATGGGTAAAATCATTCCCTATCTAATGACATGAGGAACTAATCATGAAAACTTTCTCACAAAGGAACTAGTGCTAAAAATGAAAATATTTCTAAAAATGAAATCGATCAATTCCTCTTTATTAAATCTTACAAACTTAATCAACCGTAGCTTCAATGTCATTAAAGCATAAAGATATGATTAAAATATTTTTTTAAAAAAAATTATATGCAGTGCATTGCGAAAAAACTGATTTTGCAATCAACTTTTTTTTCTTTGCAACGCATTGGCTGGATTTTGTTTCAATTTAATTTATTACAAACGTGATCTATTACAAAAGCCCCTTGGTTGCTTAATAAGGGCAAATCAATACTAAAATCATTTGATTCCAGGATATTCTAAGAAAGAAGCCAAATTAAAAAGTAGTTCGAAAATGTTGAGGCGAAAATGGCTGCCTCAAAACTGCCTTAAAATTCTGAATAGTTTTATTCATTTTCCCACTCGTTTCTTGATTCCTAATTATATAGTATTTTAGGTCGATAAATCAATCGATAGACAAATAAAATACTTAATTATTATATGCGTATTATTTCAATCCAATAAAAAAAATTAGGAGAAATTTACTGACATATTTATGAAAATTAAGCTCATTACTTCTGAAGGCTGGCATCAAATAGGAAAAATGCAAAAACACGATACAATTTTGAAAAGTAGTCATCGACAACAATTTTGTGGTTAACTAAAACAATAACCACTTTGATGGTTAACAAAGTATAATGGAACTAAATAGTGTTAAAAAGTTGCAACTAGTTTCTACAGGAAATCAATTTCTAATTGTTGTAAATCAACCGCACCGAATTTGGCGTGAAGCTACAAGCTTTAAAAAACACTTCATATTCAAAAACAAACTTTAATTTTTAATCTTTTTTTCCTTATGCACTTTTTATTAACTAGGAGGAAAACATACACAACGCTGAGTAGGATTTGTGAAAGTTAATTCAAAGATTTTGTAAATAACATTTCTTCCGACATATGAATATTTTTAACGGAATTCACAAAATTTTTGAATGAATTACTGCAAAATTCTGAAAATAAGATTCACGATAAATTTAATAAAACTTACAAAAAAATTAAAATAAGATTTATGAATTTTTAAACATTAAGCTTTCAGTGATTATACAACGAATGCTTGAAAATGAAATATTTTCATGATATAGGTCGGCAAATAAAATAAATAAGTCATAATCATCCCTTCAGATTACAGTAAATCCCACATTGTTCTTAACTCGGCCGCAAATTTAGCTCATGATTACTTTTTGCTTGGAAAGAAAAGAGTAAATATTTTCCTTCCATATTTGATTAAGTGAATAAATTCTTAACAAGACCTGTTATCTGCTAAAAGCAAAGCATTTCAGTTCAGACCTCAAGATAACAGCTGAAGTATATTCTTCGCAGAGTGAAACAATTAAACGGGAAACAGTTACCGTTGCTAACGGTAACCGCAAAAACCTATACCTTTTTTGCTAAGATACTCTCAGATAAAGGAGATTTAAGAACAGTATCAATGCTCATGTTGGAAAAACTGGTTGCACCAGATGGTATTCACTTCGTCGGTTAAAAATAAACAAAAGGAGTTTTTTAAAAGAAAATATTGCCTCTTCTTGAAACACAGCAGTTGAACTCGTAGAATAAAAGAATTAAGATTACTAAAGGTTTTGTAATTTGATAAAAGAATAAGTTTTCGTTCACGGAAAATGATAATTTCATCAATTTATTTCCCTTTTTCATGAAACTTTTCAATTTTTTATTTACTGATAAATACCTTATTTTTTACTTGTCATATGAATATTGTTGCGAAGAATTGCCCTCGCTGTGATTAAGTCAGCTAAACACGCTCAGTATATCGTATCGCAATTCTATAACCTCTAAATAATTCTTGTAACTCTCTCAAATTCCTCTATATCCTCATTCCTATTCTGTACATTCTTAAACAGTGCGGCGGCTCTCTTCGACAATGACCACAGAATTTAAAACGTCTTAATAACTAACCCATTGTGGAATCACTTTTGACCTAGTTAATATAAGCATTACAAATGTACCCGGATAAGTTTCCTCTCTAGTACTAACTTCTATAACGTATTAAAGAATTTGCTTACTGGATTGCTGGAACAGTTAAGTTAGGTTAATAAATATTGACAACTTGAAAACTTCGTTACTTTTCTATAATGCGAGTGTAATTAAGATTAAGAGTATAATCAATTTATGCTGAAGTAGAATAAAAACACTTAACATAGTATAATTCTTATTTCTTATGAATATGATTATTATTAAAAGTATTTCTTTGAAAAAGAGAGATTGATGCTTTCAACTGTTAAAAACAAAAATACAAGTAGTTTTCAATATCTTCACTCTTGTTTCTTTCTCTCAAAAATCTGATGAATTATAATCTTGATTTAACACAACTTTAAGCTATGAGTATATATATATATATATATATATATATATATATATATATAATAGATTTAAATCAAAGATTGGGATGAAAAATTAATAATAATAATCCTAGAAAGAAAAAAAAGAAGAAATTCTGCAGAATACATTTTATAGCTTTTTAATAAAACTGAAGTATTGTTCTGATTAAGAATTATCTCAGATAAAGATACATTTTTCTATGTTTGAGAATTGAGATAGCGGTTTTGTGATAAAATAGACATTTTTATTGCTTAGTATTGGGCAATTCTACATTCTAAATACCACAATTATACCTATTATATAAGAATAAATAATCAGCAACTTCTAATATTACTCAGACACATATGTTACTTCATCACCGCTATTTTTTCTGTGGTAAATGAATGAAACATTGAACTAGTGCGTAATACTTACCTACACAATCACTGGCTTCTAGATTTTTTGTATCTTTGAGCCTGAACCCAGGTCGACAAGTACAAGTATAGCTTCCTAGAGTATTGTGGCATTCCATATTTTCTGGACAAGGATTCGCTATTGCGCATTCGTCTATATCTAATTAAAATAAAAATTTATTTTCATCATGAACTCAAATAATCCTTAAAATAAGTTATTAAGGTTATGGAATTTTTTACGTTATTAAACATTCTTTAAGTTTTGATATATTAGAGATACATATACTTATAATTTCTAGCGTTACTTAAAAAAAACTTTTCTTATATCATCTTGTATCTCCAATTCATATGGTTTTAATTGCTCCTAATGCGTATTTCTTAAGGCATTTTAGTCAAAGTTTACTCATTTGATTTATTATTTTATTAATTAGATTTATACTATTTAATTATTTACTTTCACTTATTTTATTTAATTCTACAATAAAATAAAAGATGTGCTAACAAAAGTTTATAAAAACTTAAAATCCATGTAAATTTTGAAGTTGTTTCGACTCCATATCCTGTTAAGAAACAAATGCATGCTAAGTATGTCTTCAAATATTGCATTAAAAGAAAGACACAAGTTCATGTGCCTGAATGTGCTGGATTATAAATATTTTTCACTACATATTAATATACATTGATAAATTTTTAATAAAAAATATATTTCTATTTTATTTATTTTTTGTTTGTATCAATCAGATGCAAACATTTGAAATATGTTATGATATATTAGCGCGTCTTCTTAACACATAAAATGGGTTTTCGAAAAATTAAACATAAAAAAAATAATAACTAAAAACACGATGCAAAAAAATCTCCTTAATTAATTATAAATTAATGTCTCTTTGCATAATCGTAATCTTAAAAAACCTATTTTTAAACTTAATTTATTTTAATAAAAAAAACAATACTTTATTTACCTCAATTGAATTCTGCCTATGATACGTGGGTGGTTCAAAAAGTACTTGTATTTGACGACAGAGGGCATTATTATCTTTGAGTGCTACCAACTGCGAAACGGAGCCCAAAGAAATTTACTATTGATTTAAAAGTTAGTTTTGATTTGGTAGTCATTTGCTGCCAAATCAAAATTTTAATGCTGCCGCGTCGTGTTGTCAACGTCGGTGAGACCTGATTCCTCATTATGCACAGAAAATCAAGCAAAAATCAAAACGTTGGTTGCTTGGGTTGGATCTTTTCCAAAACAGGCGAAAATAGTCTCACGGCCAGGAAAGTTATAACGAAGAATTTTTGAGGTGCTAAAGGCGTCATGATCACGAATACGAGTAGCTGAGATTTATACAGCTGCCTAGTGAGTCATGATGCTTACGGAAAACAAACCATTTTCGATGATACGAGCGACAACTTTTGGAATTTCTAAGCACTTATTGAACGACCCTCGTATATTAATCGAAATTCCTAATTCTGCACATCTCTATTATGTAATTATATAATCTTCATTAAAGTATTCATATGAATATATTAGACCCATTTGTTAATATTAATAATGTAGGAAAGTCTAATAAATAGTTAATTTTTAAATATATCTTTTGGTGGATTAAAGTTATATTTTTCAACAAAAAAAAATTACTAATTATGATTTCTTGAATAAAATCTTTGTACTTTTATAATAAATGTTTCCACAGCTTTAATTTGTAAAAGCATAATAGAACACTATTGGAGCTGAAATATATTCTATAACGAAAAACATCGATGCACCAAGAAGACGTTGCCTGATTAAAATGATATTGCGTATGCAAAGACATTGGAACCGCATATGCAAATGATTAAACTTTGGTGTCTAATGAATGAATAGCGTGATCTCCAGCGCATCGAAATTGCGCATTCAGCAGGTGTATATAAGAAGCGAATCTCAATCGGATGGTCAAAATTTTGGTTTCATTTCGACTGTGGATATCTTACGTCGGCTGTAACAATGCCTCGCTGAAGGATTCGTGCACATTACGTGCAAAAGTGGGTCAACTACGGCATCAAAACAGCAGCGATCTACCGAGGAACACAACAGAACGGGAAGACGGGGTGATTGTCAGAGCAGCTATTACAGCACCGGATTCGTCGTTATCAACTATCCACCGTGTGGCCTACATACATGTATCCAACATAACAGATGATTGAGAGAGCGGAATTTACCCTCGCGCCTACCGTTACGCTACTTATCTGTCACACCTGTACACGTATACCGTCAAGTCCGATTCCAGTGGTGTCGAGTTCGATCAACTTTTAACTACGCTGACGGGGAATGTATAGTCTTTAATGACGAGTCACGTTTCCAACTGTGTCCTGACGACAACCGTAGACGTGTCTGGAGAAGTTCAGCGCCTCTTGGGAATCCTGCCCTAACTATCGCACGCCACACTGGCCCACAACAGGATGTTATGGTCTGGGATGCCATTTCCTTTGATAGCCAACCCCTTTGGTAGTCATTTCTGGCACACTAACAACACAGCGGTACTTAGACGACATTAAACAACCGATTGTGTTACCCTTCCTTTTGCGACACCCAGGACGTATTTTTCTACAAGATAATTCCGGCCGCACACGAGACGTGTTGCTATGAATTGTGTGCAAGATTTCTCTGTACTTTCTTGGCCAGTTAGGTCACTTGATCTCTTTTCCATAGAGTACATTTGGGATGCTACGGGAAGTCGATTGAAACCCTCCCGGAATGTTGATGATTTTATCAAATATCTGGAGACAATTTGGCTGGAAATTCCGCAGGACTTTATTAGCCTATCCCACGCCGGGTGACAGCT
The DNA here is from genome assembly GCA_019974015.1 of Nephila pilipes. Taxonomy (NCBI): domain Eukaryota; kingdom Metazoa; phylum Arthropoda; class Arachnida; order Araneae; family Nephilidae; genus Nephila; species Nephila pilipes. The sequence goes on along the minus strand of BMAW01081723.1, from coordinate 14,826 downwards.
TGCATCCAGCCCGGAGGTGGACCAACGCCTTATTGACTTCCTTCGCTTGTAACGACCAAATTCTGAAGCATATTATTCAATTGTTCTGAAATTTTAATCGTTTGTTTTTCTATGTATGTTCTACACATCCAACAATTTTTATCGCAATTGCACAGCTCCTTCTTGGCGTGTCTTTTTTTTTTTTATAGAGTGCATGTAATAGATGAGAGAATTTCTTTAAAACGTATTCCAGTCATTCTTATCTACAAACATCAAGACGTCTGAAAACAATGACAGTAGCAAAAGTATACTAAGTTAGCTAACTTTTCTGTAAAAATTATCTCCGACAGCAATATTATTTGAAGTCTTTGTTTTTTGTGTACGTAACTGAAACAAATCTATAATAAGAGCAAAGAGACGAAATTACTTTGAATGCAATATGTGTTATTTAAAAAAATTATTTTTTCACATACAAGTTTTAATAGAAATAGTATTTCAAATACCAAAAAAACATGCAATTGATTACATACTTTTATTTTTAAAATCAGGCTGATATTTTAAACGTCGTTAAAAAAGATAAATGTAAAAACTCATACATTTTCAAACACACACACATTTTGCGTATTTGTTTATTTTTGCCTTTCGAAATTTTTAATGAATTCCATAATTTCGTATTTAAATAAGAAATATGATGTATAAAGTATAAACTACTTAAAAGTAATGTGCTCAGGAAACTAATAAAAAATTAAACTTAAATCACTAAGACTTGACTCGACACATATATGAATCAGTCTCACCGAATGATTTTAAATTCAATCAAACATAGTGCATAAAGGATATATAACTAGTATTAATATAATTTGACGTTTTTCAATTCAAATAATAAATAACCAATAAAGTGGTATTCTTTCAAATGATGTTAAGAATAAGTACATTCTTGTAATGATTTAAAGAAGCAACATCTCAAAACAAACATACTTAACTCAGTGAATTTATTAAAAAATTTTGTGTATGAATCTCTCGAACTAAAAAAATGTTGTGAAAAGGCCTCTTAATTGATTAATTAAAAAAAAATTTCATGTAGTAGTCGTCACAGATAGTTTTGAAATTAAAAAAGGCCACCTCTGCATAACATCTTGAATTTCCAACTGATGCATGCATGTCATTTGCATGCACAAAAGACAACGAAATCACAATCATTCTATATCTGGACAATAAAATGTTTTTCTTACTGATCCACTCTAATTTAAGAACACAAAAACCGGTCAATATGAAGGAATATAAAATCGTAATTAAGAATATGGATCTTTGGATGAAAGAATAGCCTACCTTTACAACTCTGTATAAAAGATTCGCCATCTTCGAACAGATATTGTGTGCCTCGAATGGCAAAACCAACTTCGCATCTACACTTGAAAGACAGCTTGTCGTCCGAACTTGTACAGAATGTTTCAGATCCGCAAAGATCCTCTTTGATGTCTTCATCGCACGGGTCTGTCCTCTTCACTGATACTGTAAGAAATGTATTACACCTTTAATTTTTCGCAATTAATATACATTTGCAGATCAACCATTACTTATGACAAAGTACCAATTTTTAAACATCGGTCAGAGCTCATTCAGAATAGGTATTTGTTAAATTGGTGAAGGAAGTTGTGAAGGCCTTCCTTCTTCTTTTGATTCCAACCATGTATTAAAGTTTAACTAAATAATCAATAAGCTCAAAACTCCAATTGAAGATCCGTAAGAGAAGGATAACGTATTTTATTATCTGTTAAAAACTATGCGAGATCTCTCTCTTTAATCTCTAATAACTAATTTAATCCTAGTTTATGTTCAAAATGATAAAGTCTTAGCTTACCAAATCCCTTATTCTGATTCAAGCATTTCTCGTCTATGGAATGTTTAACTCTTATTATTCTGCTAATGAGTTAGTTCCAATTACTTCAATGTAAATGATTCACTTCAATTTACACTTTATCATCTTATCGTTATCCTCTAACCTCCCTTTTCTTCCCTTTCAATTACTCCCATATCTCTACACTTGATTCAATTCATTAAACTTCTTACTTTCAACTAATTTACTTCATCACGTTTCATTTGGTTGGCAAGAAGTAACAATTATATGCATTTCAAATTACAAAAAATTCCCGAAGTTAGTGAAGAAGAGACCGCGAATAACCCAACATCACAAAGTCTGTGTTGAATCTCTTCTACGGCTGATTGACGGGAGCCTTACATAATGTGAGTTTACAATGTCAATAAACACGAAAACAATAAAACATCGATTACACCCAAACAATTGCTAAAAAGAATAGATTTGAGAAGAATTTTCAATGGTATTCGCTTACTGGTAGTTCTTATAGAGTCTCTCCGTAGCAGCAAGGAAGGTGGGACCAGGCATGCAGGTGAGGATTCCATATTAGTATGACAAACTTCTGGTTGACTCAGCCTCTTCAAATCTTCTTCCGTGATTGAAGTAAACTGCATCTCAACTTTGCAATCCAGGGAGTTCCCGTTTTCTCTAAGATACATAGTAATTATTCGCTGTAGGCGCAAAGTTCTCAAATAGTTGCAATTTAGTCATTCATTTTCATGCTACATTTCATTTATAACTGACAAGAATAGGTGATAATTTTAGAGTTAAATTACAGGATTTTTCTTCTTAAGAAAATTTTTCCGTGAAATATATTTTTTTATTACTATGTTGAGTTTAATTTTGGATCGAATGTGTTAGAATTCCTAATTAACCCAACACAGCCATACTATTGAAATCTTCTGCTAGTGAAACTGATAATATATATATATATATATATATATATATATATAAATCATGCCAAATCATGTCGTGCTCGAATATTTAAATAATCCTTATACTAAAGATATTCAGTTCTGTCGGTAAGAAAGAGCCACACAAAAGAAACTTTGTAACTTACATTCTTATCCCTTTTCCTTCACACAATAATAAATAAACAATCTTTTACAATAAGTTATAGCTTATTACATTCTACGAACTTCTAGACAAAATTCTAACAGTATAATTATAATTTTTACCTATCACATTTTCCAAATCAGTTGCGAAAACAGTTACAGCAAGTGATTCATTTAAACAAATATTATATATTCCACAAACAAACGATTGTTCTTTTAAAAAATCAAATTACTGTATTAAATATTAAAATTTAAATAAGCGATTAGATATCAAAGTGGATAATATTATTTTGTTCAGGTATTAAAATTAAAACAAGTGATAAGATTAGAGACTTAAGATCTGTTGTTACTAGGGTAGAAGACTATTCATTAAAATTATATTACATTAATATTGAAATTTATATATATAGAGAGAAGAGTATATATATATGGAGAAAGTATATACATATATATGTGTGCGTGTGAGGCGCGTGTGGCGTGCAAAGCCAGTGTGTGTGTGTGTGTGTATCTTATTTAATTTATATGAAGAACTGAAAGCAATTAAGATCTGTGACTGAACTGGACTTTATATTAAAAAAGGGCGTGAATCTAAATTTCATTAATCGATTCAAATGCTTGTTGTATGATCGTCATTTTGATTCAGTAAAGTAATTCGTTTTTCATGAAGAAGTAATTTATGAAACATTTAAAAATAATGAGTGAGTTATTTTCTTAAATAGCAAATCACAAATGTAATTTTAGGGATTATTGTATATATTTCCAAAATCGACAGACTGTGTTTAGTTGGTATGAGAAATTGAATTTTATCCCAATGAATTTTATTTCTAGTCATTCCATTGATTTTAAAGTTTATATTAAATCAGTATTTCAAAAAATAAGAAAAAAGAATGGATTATACCCTTACTAAACAAAATCCTTTTAGAATGAGATAATTGAAACAATTTAATTATAAAAATGTCTTTAAAACAATGCCACGAGATGAGAAATAATACTCACGTTAATCTTATTATTAATAAGTTAGGTAATATATTTAGTTCAATAAAGACGAAGAGAAGAATTTATTTCAATCATTTTATGACATAAGAATGCAGTTCGGTCACCAATAGATAATTATATAATTATATTTAAAGTGATTTAAGAGTTTTTAATTACGACGATAAAACAACAATAATAAAAACCTTAATTCGAATAAAATCACGGTTCTGAAATTGCTAACAATCTGAAAAATATTGCATCCATTTCTAAATCCAACGAATTTTATCAACGGGCAACCAACGCTTATAATTTCAATATGCAATATTAATCAAAGGCCTAGTAAAACTTTCATCATAAGTCAACGAAGCAATCAAAGAAATCAAAACAAGGGGGAAACAATGAAGCTGTTCGAGGAGAGAATTTATTTATTTTATTATAAATTTAAAAAAGTGATGATTTCTTTTAAAATGCGAGGAAGTATATCGTAAAGTTTTAATTATTACAAAAATTAACACCAGATCTATTTGGACAAAATTTATTCTGCATGCTAATTAATATGTATGTGCTTAATGCTGTAAAATCAGCTTTTAATCTTTGTTTCATGAAGTCATATGTTGAAGTAACCTCCAGTAACGAGTATATTGAGTTCAATCTGCTGAACTCAACGTATTACGACAATCTTCGAAAGGTCAAGAAACGTTGAGAGAAATGTAAAACTTTGGTTCGTGACTTCGTAGAAAAATCTTATAAGTAAGAATAATAAATGAAAATTAAATTTTTATCTCGATTTTTTTGTAATAATTAAAACTTTACGATACCCACGTATTATAATTAAAAGTTTACGATTCTGGGCATTACTTTTACTTACAGCTTCCTAAAAGCACACAAATTGACATAAATAGCAGTAATTTGTAGCGTTGTATACATAAGCAACAATAAATATATAGAATAAATTGTAAATAATTAAAACTTTCTGATTACTCCTTGGAAAACCATTTATGTTTCTATTGTATTTCATCTAAATGATAGTATTATTATTTATTTTTTGATAAAAGGGAACAATTTTCTTATTTTTAATACTTTTTTTTTTCAAAAAATGAATGTTTCTTTATTCCTTTTTATATTAAGGAACAAATTAATTGCAACTTTTTAACATTTTAAAAGTTTCAGAATGAGAATTTCTGTTCAATTTTCAATTTACTGAATTTTGAAAATATTATTGATTTGTTATTTTCGCATTTTGCTTTTACTTTCATTATCACAATTGAGTTCATCCAGCTTAAGTAATGAATTTGAAGAACAGCTAATATGCAAATCGCTTGCAATTTTCTCTTTGGCCTAAATATTTTAAGCAATAATAAAGTTTAAAAATATGGAGAACTAATTTGTACTTACTTGCATTTCAGAACATTAGAATACAGAAGCTCGGGGAATATGCTTCGGAGCTATAAATTCAGATGAAATTTATTAGTTATGAATACATTAAAAATCTATAATTTAATAAATAAAAACAATCAATGATTCCACGTTAAGAAAGAATTGGAGAAGATTTACAAGAATTTGATATGTCCCAATATGAATAAATTAAATATATGTACATTTTTATTTCAGAAAAAAAAAACAATTTTTAAAAATGTTTCACTTCTTTAACTTTAACAACAAAATTACTTTTAGAAAATTAATGTATCATTAATATACGTAGCATGCATTTAAAAATCATATAAATATTGTTCATTTTTACCGCTGTTCTGACATCTCTTTCAGCTGCATCATAATCGATGTAAATGTACTGCTTTTCTGCGCTTCTCTTGCTTCTAGTATCGAAGATTTCTTTCTTTTTGTATGAAGCAGAGTTTAAAGGGAGAGTGAGTAAGTATGAAAATGAAGCTGAAATAAAAAAAATAATAATAATTTGTTTAGAAAGGTTTTCCCCCTAAGTCTGGAAACTTTTTTGTGTATATATTCAATGAAGCTATGCTACCCAAAGTTTTATTCAAATTTTGTGTTTTAAAGTGATATGAGAACATTAAAGTACATTCACATTCAATCTTACTTTACCATCGTCCTCTACGCCTCATATAAAAAGTTATTCTGGTATGCGTACGTCTTCTACTATAGCTCGTCCAGAAAAATATCCGTGTCTGTATGGTATATTTTTTATAACTTAAACACATTTTAAAGCTATTTTGAACAATATCACTGGTAAATAACAGTTAAATTCCAGTTTTCCTTGCTGTGGTGTAATTTATAAGTAAATGAATATTAATATAACATTTTCTCAATATTTTTGATTTTCTCTCTTTGATTTATTTGATCCATTTTATTCATTTTTTACTAATAGGAGCATAATGAAACACTAACATTACGTATTTTATTCAAACAGAAAAATACTCCACGTTTAAACATATTACACTGACAAAAAAAAACCAAGAAAGAGTTGCCCGATTGTAATGAAATTTCATATGCAGAGACATTTGGATCGAACATGTAAATGATTAAAATTTGGTGTCCAATAAATAAATAGCTCGAGCTACAACGCATCGAAACTGCACACTCAACAGAAGTATAAAAGAAGACATTCAGAATCTGATGGTCAAATTTTCTGTTGCATTGCAATTTAGGATACCTTTCAATGACTGAAAAATGCCTCGAAGCAAGATTCAAGTTCATTACGAGAAAATGTCAGAGTTTAAAAAAGGTAGTATCATTGGATTGAAATAGGCAGATTGGGCAAATCGGAGAATCGCTCGTCATGTGGATCAAAGCGATACGGAGATTAGAAGATGCTGGCAAGAATGGGTGGACAATGGCAGGTTTTAGCGTCATGATGGTAGCTGTCGACCTAGGGCCACAGCCTTCCTCCATTTTCTGAATTTCCCCACTTCACCAACGTTAGGACTTTGTCCCGATAGATTCAACGCGTAATAGCCTCGATATACAACGGGTCGCTTGGGAAATCAGAACTCAAACTACGACCCTACAGAAACAATGCTGGCAACAAGCTCACGATTATGACTCACTGATTACCACAGCCACATTTTATGTTTTAAAGTTAAAAACAGTGAATTTAGGGAGTATTTCTGAATTTAAAAGACATAGTATTAGTAAAGACATATGTGTTGCAATTGTACAAAATTTATATGAAAATTAAGACATTTTTCTGCCTGAAAACATGCTTTTCAGTTTGATTCAAGCTTTGTTTTTTACATAAAGCAAAAACTTTAATATACTTTCTTTTCAGTTTGATTCAAGCTTTTTTTTGCGTGAAGCAAAAACTTTAATATACGTTTGTGTCGAACTTTTCATCACACATATTACATTATTTTTTTAATATGACAATCCACACATTTAGAGTAGCAGCTATGATATCAACTTCATAAAATAAACTACAAAATGAATTTTGAGGGTAAAAGTTAACTGTATAGATGATATTATGCTGAATAAACATATCTGATTTTCAAAGTTGTTTTAGCTTTTTTCAATTCAATACTTACCAGGTTTGTTACACGTTGTTCCGTTTATAAATGGTAGAAAAAATGGCGGACATTTACATGTCTTTTCTCCATTCGTACTGACATCACATTCGGCTTCCAAGACAGAGCATTGTTTTTGGTTTTCTTCAAAATCACAAATATCTGCAAAAAACCAATACTAAGATTCTATTCCGTAAAAGATGATTAATAGCAGTGATTACAGATAGAAATGTGAACTATCAAATTTTAAATCGTTCAATTAATGTTTTTATTTGAAAACTTCTTGTAACTGCATGATGTATAACTGTATTATTCATTACATATATTTAAATAAACACATTCTTATAATCAAAAGGGAAATTACAGAATTTTCAACTTATTTTATATTTGAATTGAGAATATTTTTTTCTTAGTAAAAATTAGAAATGAGTAGAAATTCAAGATTTTTAAAGTACAAAAACTGGATTAAGCAGTTAAATGTCCTAGTATACACTACACTAAAAAAATATTTTTCTTTCTTCATTTTATTCATACTTTTCAGATGAAAAAAATGGATAAAAAAGGAAAAACTTATAAATGAGGAGAAATTTAAACATTTATAAAAAAAAATTTGTTATACGAGTATGAATATACTATAATACCTGAAACTCAAAGTCTGATTTTATGTAAAATTTCTAAGACAAACGCATGATAGCTCAATAATTATCAAATCATTTTGAAATTTTTCCAAGTTATTGAGTATATTGTATTCTAGAGCTTATACTAAAATGTGTTTACAATGTAATTAACTTCTGATTTATGAAAAATACTTCCCAAAATAATGTTAAAACTTTGAAAATCATGTATTAGGTTTCTGAATTATATAAAACTTTTATTTACTTATTTATTTGTAGAAAACGCGGTTAAAAATACGCGATTGATTTTTGTAGTGACTTGTTCCTAAAAATCAAATTGCTTATTCTCTACAACTCCGATAACAAATATTAGAAAAACAAAATAAGTCGATGAGAAATCCATAAAGTCTGCAAAAATAAAAAGTGGGGAGTGATGAAAAAATTATAAAGTATTCACAATAAACTGAGGTATGATAATTATTAACTCACGTCTAAAGAATTAATAGAGATTTTTTTCGAGAAATCATTACAATTATTCAAAAAAATTAAGATATTCTCAGAGGCTATTCAAAATATAAGAATATTTATAAAATTTTGGGATTGCTTAGATTGACGTTAAAATTTGCTTTAATGGCACCTCTGTAGAACTAGTGCGCGTATAAAAACTTGTTTCGAAGTCAGATTCAATTAGTAAAGAGATAAAAATGGGCCTCTCGAAGTACATATTGGACTTTACTAAGATTGCATTTGTGATTCTACTCAATGAGGAACTTAGTCAACAGATGACTGCCGAAGAAGGGAATTGCTATTAAGAAAATGTGAGTAAAAGTTTCAAAGATTATTCCAAAAATAAAACTTTAAAAAATAAACATGAAAATAGTGGTCGTAAACGAATAACTGCATTTAGACAAGACAAAATACTAAAAGGTATCGTGAAGAAAAATCTCTTTAGATTCTTAAATAGAAAGTGAGGTTCACAAGGAAAGGATGCCTCGACATCTGACACATTGCGACGATACCATAAACGAAATTTTTAATCCCGTTACTTGTGACGTATTTCCTTCATTACTTAACTCTACGGCCATCTTAAAGTCTAATTAAATAGTCAATTAATTCAAGACTCCAAATTAAGATACGTTAGAGAAAGGCAACACAGTTTATTAAATCTTAACATAGAATATGTAAAGTCATTCTCTCTCTTTCGAACCCTTCTTAACTCAGTTAACCTTAGTTTATATTCAAATAATAAGGTCTTAGCTTACCAAATCACTCATTTCGATTCAAACATTTATCGATTATAGCAATTTCAACTCCAGTTATTCTGATAACTTTCAACATAAATGATAAATAACGATGATTCATTTCAATCTACACATCTACCAACTTGTCGTTATCCTCTATTTCCCTGCTCTTTCCTTTCAATTCTTCATTACTTATATATCACAATTTCTAATTTCTTTGCTCTTCTTATCTCCATCTAATTGATAAAATCACGTTTCATTTGGTTCTCAAGAATTTGCAATTGTATGCACTTCTAATTACCAAAAAGTCCCCGAGGTTAGAGAAGACTAATTTGCGAGTAGCCCAAAGTCACATACTTACAAGACAAAGCTGCTACTTACGTGTCAGACTCGGAGCTCGGTGGAGTAAAATCATATTGCAATAGGCTATTCAGGACTGGAATAGCATTCTTTTTAACTATGAATCGTAATTGTGCATTTCTTACGGTGATCAGAATATCCATATTTGGAGTTTCTAGCAAAAATCTTTTATTACACAGATTATGTGAAATACTCAATGAAATTTAATACTCCCTTATGATTTAAGTTGATATGATCTCTCAAGGTCTAGGAAAGCTACGATGGAGGTACTCGAGAATATTTCATGATTCCATCATTAGATGTATTTTAGTATTACTTTATCTTCCAACAAGACTCTGATTCTTTCCACACATCAGCGCTCACCGCTACTTGGCTAAAGAACAATGTAATTAAACTACTTCATTGGGCAACCAGTTTGCCTGGTTTGAGCCCAAAGAAGAATATGTGGAACTAAATTAAGAAATACTTTCAGATCGTGTTCATGACGTTATTAAAGCCAAGGGTAATGCGACTAAATATTAACTGTTTAAAATTTTTCCACTTAAATGAGTTATACTATTTTTTGCATGTTATTCTAACTTTTAATTTTTTTAGAAAAAAGTCACAGTAAAAAAATTGTGCAATAATATTAATCTTAATATTTTATCTTTATATACAATATATGTAGAAAGTGATTATGTTTATAAAATTCACAAGTATTCATTTCTATCGAAATAAGCGCAAATATAAAACCACTTAATGTTTTTTTTTCATTGTTCTAATACTTTGAATTGGAGTTGCAGTATTTTTAAGGTTTCTTATATATTAATAAACTTTAAAAGCCTATCAAGAAATTTAACTTTTTTGTATAATATGAAACAATGAAATATAATAAAGAAGATTCAAGTGATAATCTAGGTTTAAATCGACCTGAAAAATATTAAAGTGGTTTAAATTACTGATCTCAAAAAAAAAGTACCCGAACGTGTTTTGGACACCTCAAATTCTATCCACAAAAAATATTTTTTTCCGGCTATTGTCCTTTCAAATATCAATTTATCAAAAAATTTAAAAGGTAGTTATAAAATTATACTATTTAAAAGTTTTATGAAAATCAGTATCCTCAAACTTGACAACAAACAAGAGGAATTCGGCAATTAAAATGTATATAATGATTTGCATCTTCAAATTCAATAATGACAAATCATCTTTCAATGTATGTGTGAATATATATATATATATATATATATATATATATATGTGTGTGTGTGTGTGTGTGTGTGTGTGTGTGTGTGTGTGTGTGTGTGTGTGTGTGTGTGTCTGTGTGTGTGTGTCAGATTAATTAAACATACCTTTTCTTTTTTTTTAATTAAAATATTCTTAATTTTAAGCCTTTTAAAATTAAAACTACTTTGACTTCCACTTTTAACTATTGTGTAATTTCCTCTTTAAGAATCCCACGTGTTGTGTTTGCTAATAAGATCCCAAACCCCATTTAAATTTTTGAATTAGGATCATTTCGGGGAAACCCCTTTTTTCTCTAGGATATAAAAGCGTTCGGCTTTATCTAACGATCTTTTTCTTTGCAGACACCTGCTACATAAAATGCTCCTGAAATTTCCAGCGATATATTTTCGTTATGACTCTACAGTATCTTAAGATCAATAAATGGATACCAATATAAATTAATAAAAAAACATGACTTAAGATTTAGATTCCTTTTTTCCAAGACAATATATATATATATATATATATATATATATATATATATATATATATAATATGCATCACATTATGTAGCAAATCATAAAATTTCTAGTAATAAAAAGAATTGAGTTATCATGTCATTTTCACTTTTACGGCTTTCATATCTATACTGTTAGCAGTTGCCAACGAATTTGCGTTGTTCAGTGATAATACGGATGAATATTTTGACAGACATTCAGCAAGTCACAAAGTTCAATGCCAAAATATATCATATCAAATTTTATGGGTTCCGGTATCCTTTTGTTATCAATTTCCATTTTTTTTCTTATATTTTTGCATTCCATTTTCCCGGTCGATTTCAACATTTTTGAGACAGTTTCAAGTAGATTCTTTATTAAATTTAACACTGTAACTTTATTTAGAATATTAGCTATTAAAATTTAAAAAAAAATGTTACCAACGTTCAACATCAAAGCTAGTTATTTTCTTAAAATATTATTAATTTAAAAATTAGTTAATAAGAATTTGTAATTATGACTCTGATTTTTTAACAGGGAAAGAGAATTCTGACTAGTTTTAAAATCAACTAACATTTGCTCCATTGCACAGAATTGGAAATGCTTTACATCCTTGGTGTCCAACTCGTGGGCCGTACGATTTCCTGGGCACGTATCAATGCGGCCCAAGAAAGGAATACGAAGCGAGAGAAATATCAAGGAAATGTAAGTTCATAAAATTAACTCAAGAGACTTTGGATCAAATCGCTACTCTTTAGTCATGTCCCCCTTCCATTTTCATCATGATCGAACATTATACAAATTTTCATGCCAAAGAGATTTCTGAGGTATTGCTATGATCTACAGGTAGATCAACATTGATTTGTAGGTGAACCATGTGAGTCGATGATTGATCAACACCGACGCACGTGTGCAGAAAAAGATAGTAACGAGTGGGAGTCCATTTAGTAGCCAGCATCCACATCTGTTTTTGACAGACGTATTGTCTATGTTTAAGCAAAATCTCGTAGTAAATTTTAAAACAAGAGAATATATTGATGAAAGAAGATTATTCGATATAAAAGCGGACAGAGAACTATTTTTTATTGACAGGAGTTGTGAGGTTCTCTGATTAATTCGTTGTCTAACACTTGTCTCCTAATAGTATAATCAGGAAATATATGCTTCCTTCCGCAAAACCCAAGTTCGAAACGCAACTGATACGGCTCACTTTGCCGATTGAAGTAGAGGTATCAGTGACAATTGTATTGTAACTGAGAAATGGCTATTGAATACCATTAAAAGTCTTATCAATATCAAGAAATTTAAATGAAGCAATGAAAAAGATGTTAATGTAGTTTACTTAGTCCTTAGCCATCATAGTTGGTACCTCAGCTATGATAGGTTAAAAAGAGGGCTTGTGAAAGTAATAGAAGACAATGCCATTGTTGCCAAAAATTCTCGTTTGATGAAGTAACATTGTATAATACACTAAGAAAATGTATGCAAAATAGTTTTAAAAATTGACCATGTTATGTAAATCATCTTCAAGATTGTGAATTTCTCAAGGGCTCGGGAACTGAATCATCGCAATTTCCAGAAAATTCTTAAGCAATTGTATGATGAATATGGAGATATCATATACTTTACAGAAGTGAGATAATTCGGTTGAGGTCAAAATTCTAAAAAATTTCATGACATATTTAAAGAAATTAAATCGTTTATGATGTTGAAAGCAAAATGTGTACCAGAATATGATGCCAACTTTCTAATAGATTTAGCATTTTGGTAAATTTAGATGTTCATTTTAATGACTTAAATATGCGTTTTCAAGGTAAAAAACCAACTTATATGTACAAAGTTTTAAATCAAAACCGGAAATTTGGAAAAAATCAAATAAATGTAAATTCACTTTAAGACTAATGTGAATTCATATGAAACAGATTTTTAGCTGTTAATATAAAAGTTGAGAATTATACTGTTATTAGTAACATTTATGACTAGAGAGATAATTATTGTTTTCATACAAATACAGTTCATTTCTTTAATTGCAATTTAAGTTCAAATATGTTTAGAAACACGTTTTACATAATTTTTTACTTCAAATATCAACTAATGTTTTTTTTTTCTATATTACATTTACTTTATTTATTATTCTTATTTTTGATTTATTTATTTTTACCTTTTTAATTTTTCTATTTAAAGGCTTCGTAAAATATATACATATTTCTAAAAAATTTCTTTTTAGATTTAGTTATCATAGTTATTTTTAGTTGAAATAGTTTGATGGATGACGTTGTTATATTCTATTTCTTTCCATTTTTAAATTTGCTTAAGAAAAAAATTTTACATCTTAAACTTGCTTTTTTTTTAATTTTTGATTTTGTAAGTTCGCAGTTATAGTTTTGTTTCAATGTCCTTAATTGTTATGCTGCTTTCTTACTGTCTTATGGGCATTTGTGGAATTTAGAGTTTAACATATTATTCTCCTTTAAACATATTATTCTCCATTTTTGTATTTTCAAAAAAAAAAAAGTGTGTGTGTGTGTGAGAGAGAGAGAGAGAGAGAAATTCACACAAACCTTGACAATAACCCTCTTCATTTGCAGTCTGTCCCTGCTTGCACCGACATCTAAAGCCATTAGGGGTCGACCAATCATCTATGCAAATAGCATGGCGATCAGTACAGATAGATGAACCAACTTCACCTGCGTAACACATCCTTCTTGCTGAAAACAACAAAAGGAATAAGCGAAAGAATTTTTCTCAAAATAAAAATTTATTCATATAATCAGCTTACGTAAAATTCAAACTTAATTTTATTTGTGTACAAAGTTTGTCAACAGTAAAAATCAAAAATTCGACAACCAGTGAAAGCTACGAGCTAAAAAATATTCACTACACAATTTTAACCTCGGTTCTTAAAAAATACTTAAAAGCAGAACAAATATTTATTAAGTAGGAGCTGAAGTACCCAGTGTTGATTGGACTTCATTTTGTCGTTTAGAGGCAGAGTTTTTTCTGACCGATACTCTTTCTGTTCTTCACGTGACTTTAAAAATAATTTATTCTTCAAATCACATAATTTTTTTGTCTCACATTATCTACATAAATAATATATCTTACATCTAAGTATAATTTCAATAAATATTATAGGTTTTACTTAATGTTTGTTATGTTTGTTAAGAATTTTATCATTATTCCAACTGTGATATCTGTTTAAATTTAGAGAATCAAGCTCTCACTTGTACAGAATTATTTTAATTTATACTCATTGAACAGTTAAAAATTTCTTTTTTTTTATATATTATTCTTGTCAAAAGTAAAAATTTTAACACAGTGGAGCCAAAATTCTCAAAAAAAGAAAAAAAAAAAAAGATTAAGATCTGCATGTTATAATTATTTACTATATAGAATTCCAATAAAATGTATTATTTACACACGGATACTAAACTTCGCAATAAAAAGATTGAAATCGATAGCATATGACAATTAGTTATTATGTAGTAATGAACTATTTACACACAGAATATTTTACATAGTAAAAATAAGTTTCGCAAAAAAAAAAAAA
>BMAW01081722.1:14618-67256 GCA_019974015.1 Nephila pilipes | reverse complement strand
CGCTCTCTTCTCTCTTTTGCCGCCACTTTCTCCGCTTCTCTTCTCCTTCGCTACCCGCGTCGGAAGTAAACTTCAAACGCCCGAGCGCGTTCCATCGATAATATGGGTTAAATGAGGCAGCCATCTATCCGTCTCGGAAGAACTGTTTACTACCTGTATATATAACAAAGTGTAAATACTTTTCACTCTTCTTCATCTCTCTCAATAAACAAGTAAAGCTACTGCAAGCTTCATCCTTGAATATCGTCAACAACATTACATGGAATCCGAAATTACACCCCTAGACAACCAGCCCATTGCGTAAGAGCAAACCAGTGTAGATTCGGGATGAACAATCTCCATCAACCCCCATTCTACATATATATATATATATATATATATATATATATATATATATATATATACAATATACACATATAGGGGTGTAGTCATATGGCTTAGTGTGCAGACTTTATCTGTGGTCTCATTATTGCAACTTACATATTTAACTGCAACATTAAACCATGTAATAAAAAATAATACCGCATGTTTTCAAAATTGTTCGACGAAATATGTAAAAGAAGGAAAAACTTTCAGAACAATTTGTAGAACATTATTACTAAACATTTTACTTTTAAAATTGACGCCCTTTTAATGCACACAGGAAAATCAATGTACTCCAAATATTTTGATTTGATACTTTTAACATCGCATTTTTTTTTTATAACATCGCATTCTTTAGCTATAGGAAGGCTGTAGTGACGGACTTCATAAATTTAAACCCCGGTCAAGCAATGAGCGCATACCCCACTCACCAAACTTACACACCACACCAACATATGGACTTAGAACCTCGACAGACTTAACAGCCGGTTTTCAATTGAACAGAACTCGAACCCACGACTCAACCCCGGCTACGAGTTTGTGACATCATTACTCGGCTACTGCGGCCCTTTTGTGAGTAAATATTATCAAGTGAGATTTAAGGAATAATCCTCAACTTAACTGAGCACGTTTCGAAGCTGCAGAGTAAATCTTAAATGCGTCAAATTAAAGCAAAACCTTCAATTAATTCATGCATTCCAAAGAAGATAATATGTAACACTTTTTTATGTCAAATTTTTCTATGAATCTTTAATCTTAAAGAAAAAAAAAAAATGCAAGAATTTTTATTATTATTATTTGTTTCTAAAAGAGACTATATCTTAAATTGAAAAATTCTTGAAGCAATGCTATTGGAATGTCTGTTTTAAAAAAGTGAGCGATACTTTCTAAAAATTTTTGCTCTTAAAAGAGCCTTTTTTGTTTATTTTTTTCTTTTCTTTTTATTAAAAATGTATCAGTTTTAATTTTTTTTTATTCTGGTCTTTTGCTGGTCTATGTGTTAAGGGATTTTTAAATAAATTGTGTGATATTCTTGGAAACAGTTCTGGTCAATAACAAAGAGCCACATTGCATGCCTTATAGATAATATTTGTTCTTTTTTGTATATTCTTTTTCGCACAAAATTTGCACCTTCTTCTTTTCTTTTCGTCAATTGGCCAATGAGAAAATTTACTATCATTTGTCTTGATTTTTTTTTTTATTACTGAAGGCTCTGTATTTTTATGATTTATTTTCCCCATCAGTGATGTTATTATACTCATTCTAAATTCTTTTAAACTGAATTTTGACGAAGTTTGGCACGACTTAAATATCAGAAACACGGCAATATCCATGATGCTAAAGAATAATTTTTTCGCTCCATTTCCAAGGTCGTCTAGCGAAAGTGTAGGTGAATGCCATGAGGTCTCTTAAATCAACATATCTCATGTGCTTGTTGTAATCTGCCACAATTTTTTGTTTGGTAGTGGTTAATTTTTCTTTTTCACATTCAGCAACGTCACCATCAAATTTTTTAAAATATCTTTTTTGTTCTTTAATGATAAATTCATTTTGGTGGTTGTGCATATTGGTCAGCATATACATTTGCCTCTTATCTTTCCAGCACAAGGTTGTCATTCTATTGCAAAATTTCATGACGAGAACGCCTTATTTCATTTTAGAAGGAGCCAAAACTCTTGGAAAATGTTTTCTGTTAGATCGTACAGTTCCACAGAAGATAATCTTTTTTTTCTTTTAAAATGTCACGAAAAAGTTCGGGCAAAGAAAAGAAATTACCCATAAAGATTTTATGGGCTTTTTCTTTTATACACTTTGTCATTGTATATTCAACATTATAGGATGCAGATGTCGAAAGGCTTTCTTTTCTTATCTTTACCTAGATATACTCTCATATCATAAGTATAATCAGTGGCATCTGCAATTTGGACATTTTCAAACCCCACTGTTTACGTCTTTTTTGAAATATATTGTTTGAGTAATATTTTCCTCGAAATTTAATGATAACCTCATCGAAATATAAATATTCTGCGGGATCATATACTTCAATAAATGTTCTGTTAAAACAATCAATAAATTTTCTAATTTTCCACAATCGGTTGTTAGTTGGAGAGCCTCTGCTATATTTTAAACTATTATCGGAAAGTGTACAAATTTTAAAATCATTGAGGAACGATCACGGAGCATCACTTCTCTGAAAAAGGGAGTTTCTATCAGTTTATTAGTTGTTCAATAATCATATATGCTATCTTTTTCGATGTGTCCCATCAGTAAAATTAAACCAAGAAATTTCAAAATTTCCTTTTCATCAGTTGTTTTCCATAAAGGTGAATGTTTCTCCATGAAAATTAAGTACATCAAATGCATACTTATTAGTTTCTTCAGCCAGAACTGATAAATTTCATTTTTGAACATCAATTTAAGAAAGTCATTATCATTTTTGTAATTACTGGCATCAACTTTTAATCTAACTTTGCCTAAAAATAGTAATGCTTTTATTGTTTTTGACCCTTCTAAATCTTTCCATGCAAAGAAGCTTTTTATTTTAACATCAAAATTAGCTGATGCCTCATCATTAAATCAACCTCATAATTATTTTCAAAAATGCTATTTCTTAATTCATCTCCAAACTCTGAGTCACTGTCGTCAAAAATTTCTTTATCTAAATCTTTCATCAAATTCTCAATCTATATTTCTGTGAGAAATTTTCGAGCCATTCTAAAAACTCCAAGAAAAAACACGAGAAAAGAAAAACGTAACGTAACGTAAACCACGTAAAGTCATAGAATAGAGCATTTTTTTAAAATCTGGTTGTGTTCCTAAAGGTCGCCAAAAATAAGGAATTCGCACACAACTGATAACGTGGGGGGGGGGGATATCTCCACCCAATTACGGAAAATAGAAGCAAAGTCGTAAAAAGGGTCAGGGAAAGTTGTAAAAGGGCCTTCTGGAGAAAAAAAAAAAGGGGGGCGGGCCCAACTGTCTCTAGATAGCTTGGTACAGCAGTTGTACCGCAGCCGAAGCAAGTGACAAAAAAATTTTTGGTACAACATATGAACTGCTGAGTGTAAAGATTAAGTTTAATTTAGCTGCAAGTGCAATTAATAATCTAAAAGATTCTATATTTACAACTGGTGATTATGACTCTAAAAAGTCTGTATTTTTGATTTGACAAAAACCAGCTGCTACAAGCCTCGCTTCATATTTCTTTTCACTAGAATCATATCCTTTCCATGAATAGATCCATATACTTTTTATTAGTTTAGTTGTTCCTGATTGAGATACAACTTCCCAAACTTTATGTTTATTTAACGAATGCAATTCGTTTTCCATCGTTTGCACCTAATTATTCCACTCAACACTACCCATTGCCTCTAAGTAATTTCTCAGAATGTCATATGTCAAATTCACTGACATGTTTCAGGTTTTAATTCTTTCGGCCTGAGTTCAAGTGCTTGGGTTTTGTTACCATCTCCGATTCCATCACTGGGTTCAAATGTAGAATCGTTCTCGTTGAATCTAAGTCATCATAAATTTCCAAACTGATCGCTTTATTTTCTATCTTTTGATTCTTTCCGTTTTCTTTTGGAGAGGTTTCATTTAATGACCAAGTATCTCAATGTTCTTAATTATGATATATTCCCAAATAAGTGCTTTCTTTTAATGATTCGTCAAATTTAACTGACCGCCCTTCTATTATTTTCTTACAATTTATATCATAAATGCGATAAGCTATTCTTTCTGTAGTGTAGAATAATATTATACCCTTATTTCCAGGAACATCAAACTTATTTTTTCTCAAAGCTTTGGGAATGTGAAAATATGCAACACAACTAAATTTTTTAAGGCAACTTAATTTTGGTTTCTTACCTATCTATATTTTAAGCGGGATTTTATCTTTACCTTTACGCGCTGTTACATTAGATACCTGTGTACTACAATAAATGGCTTCTGCTCAGAATTTTAGTGGAAGTTTACTTTCATACAATAATACCCTAGCCCTTTCTAGAATTATTCTATTACCACGCTCAGCTTTCCCTTTACTTTCGCTATTATAAGCTACAGTTTTTTCATGGATTACACCTGAATTAGCAAGATAATTATCAAGTTGTTTATTAACAAATTCTAATCCATTATCACTCCTAAAGTTTGTAATTCTTTTACCAATTAAATTTTCATATTTAGATTTAAATTGGAGAAATACATCACATATTTCAGTTTTATTTCTTAAGAAATAAGTGAAATACATGCTGGAAAAATTATCCACCAGTATTATAAAATATTTTGCATCTCCCAATGATTCAGTTTGCATAGGATCACACAAATTACATTAATTAATTCTAAAACTTCAGAACTTTGATTATTGTCAATATTAGGCTGACTTTTTATGGTTATTTTACTTACATCACAAGTTTCACATCTAAAATCACTCATATCATAAATATCAATATGCACAAATCTTCTTCCATTTTTACTCACAGGGAATTTCCCCCCTTTTTTTTTTGTGTGTTTTCCCTTTCAGTCGCCTTTTCCTTTTCGTCCCTCTTTGTCTCCATTTGCTCTCAAATCTTAGCGTCTCTTTCCGTGGCGTACGTAATATAATATACGGTCTTATCAAGTATTCCAAAATAAATTGCTACTTGAGTGGTAAGTTTCTTCATAGCTTTTATAACTACCGCACTCGCAATATGTAGATGCACAGTATTGAATGAATTGTGTGCTGTTATCAGTATCATATTTAATATGTTTCGGCTTTACAGATTCAGCAACAGTTTTTCAATTGCCAATTTTGAAATATTTTTTATGTACTGTTGATCTACAACTATACTTTTATTGGTGTGTTTTGTAAAATATTGTTAAATAACCTAATATGCAGTGGCGTTTGCATTGTTTAATTAAACATTGTCTTAAAAATTAGGTTGAAGTGCATAGACTACACATATAATCTATCTTCTACAGGTTTTCAGTGTTTAAATGACACAGAATTAAAAACGAAAATGATTTAATGTTACCAAAATATTAGTTTAAAAGCATTTGTTGAATTGTATATTTAATGACTGAATATATTTTGTAATGAGCAATAAAAAAAATTAAGTGTAAAAACCGTACAAAAGAAAGCGAAAAATCATAATTACATGTTAACAAAATGAGCTATTCCAATAAATTTGTTAAAGAGAAAGTTTTTTTCTTCCTTTTTAAGAATGCAAAATAATGTGTTGCAGAGTAAAATTGAATGCTTGATTAGATTCTTACTCCATTCCAAAAATATTTGAGAAAATTATGTTTTATTTAGGTATAAATATTTTTTGTCAAATTTGTTACTCCCCCCCAATTTGCAATTTTCAAAATTTCACTCTGCTTTCATGATATTGACTTTCTGGACATTAACAGTACAAATTGCTGCAGGAAAGAAATATAAATAATATTAATTTTTTTGTAAATGGATATGAGTGAATTTTCTCTATTATAATATATATATATCTTAAATATTCATTATAAAATGTAATGTGGCAAGATTCTTTGAAAATCTTATGTTGTGTGCAAGATTTCTTGCGTTCAACAGATAATCTTGAAATTGATATGTAATTTAAATCATTTTATGGAGAATTTGTAATTTTTAAATGGAAATACTGTTAAATTTGTATTTGTAAAAAAACATGAAATGTTATGATTTCATTCATCAAATGTTTTATTTTCCTGTATGGGTTTGGAGGGATCACTTCATGTAGGAAAGATTGCTTTACAAATTGAATGTTAATGGATAGTCAAAATTATATTTCCGACTCAACTATTTTCATATATTAAGGAAGAAGCAAAACCTACCTCATGTAATTATAATCATCACTGCGGTTGGAATGCAGTTTAGTCCATCCACCCTTGGTAAAATCTGTTTTTATTTTATCTTCAGAAATTTGTATTTATAAATGAGGAAAGTTACTTTTCATTTTTTTTTTATCATTACAAGAAGATTGAAAGATAAATGTTTACAAATCTATTTTGTAAAATATTTTTGGTTTTCAGTGCATGATTATTTAAATGCAGTGGTTCACTGTTCAAGAAATTCAAAACTTATTATTTTAATAATGGTATAAGTACATTCATAATATATATTTTCTGTATTAAATTATCTATAAAAATTGACTAAATATACATACTTAGTTTATTCCACCAAAATACATAATACTTTAATATATATTTTATGATCTGTACTCAAATAGAATTATATGTCAGTTCATTAATATGTCATTGATAAATTAAATATGTAAATGTAATTTTAGTGATGGGTAATTTTTTTTCTTAATTTAAAATAATAAATCATTGTTATATATTTACTAAATTATAGGATAGAATGCTCGTAACACATGTACTGGATGATTTTTGTGTTTATTCAAAAATCTGTGTATGAAATAATGCGCTATGTATGTTGTCATGCAAGATTAAAAAAAAAAATTTTTTTTACTGTTGAATGCAGTTCAGAGTAACCAGCCTTGGCGACAGGAATTATTTGGCAATATTTTGCCAAATGTGGTTACCCTGTTGTTTCTTCACTACATCGTCTGCGCGCAGAAAGATCATAAGAGAGTAGGGATTTTTCAATAGGGGAAAAAGGGATTTGGACATTAATCCTAGCTCAACTTAGAAACGGATAGGAAGAAACCGAGATCGCACTGTACATTTGGGCGGCAATAATGCTAATGTTGGAATATCAAAGGAAATGAATAACATTTGACATTTCTTGATGCAACAAGACTTCCATCAGTTTTTAAAGAAGTTTAAGGAAATCACAAATTTCTAATTACATGCTTTTTGAATTATTTAGTTTTTAAATTGTATCGTTAGTTTATGAAATTTGTAATAGTTTTCATTTTTAATCTTTCCTAAAGTTGGATTGCAGCCTAATTTTTTGGAATGATTGTTTTAATTACCATACGAAATTGGCGAGGGAAAGAAAAAAAGATATGCATATAAATTCATTATAAAAAAATAGATGCATGTAAATTCATTATTAAAAAAGAGATGCATGTGAATTCATTATAAAAAAAAAAGAGTATGTATTATAATTCCATTGTTTTTATAAGGGAAAACGGTTTTAAAATAATTAAAAAGCACTTCATGAAAGTTATAGCTAAAAGTTGTTAACTGCTTAAAAAATAAATTTCATATTTATAATAAAAAAATTTCATATCCTTCCCCCTTTTTTTTTACATTGCAGTCAGGTTGCATGAGAAATTTAACTTTCCTGCATTTATAATTTTTTTATAAAGGAAACATGCTGTATGCTAGTACTTCTATATGTTGTGCACTAATGATTGTAATATAAATCCAAAACTGTCAACAATTCATTCAAATTAGTGCAAAAAAAAGTTAGAAATTTCATCTTGTTAAAAAATATGAAAGAGATAAATACTGTTGGAGAGTAGGTACTGTAAGATAATATATATATATATTTCTGCAAAAAATTTACTTTTCATACATACATTTTTTCAATGAGTGAGAAATTAGGATAAATTGTACATTTTACATGTTCTTGGTTTTCTGAGAAACTTAGTAATGGTATAAAATTAGTTTTTTTTAAAAATATTTGTGTTTATTAAAAAAATTATTTTTTGAAGAGTTTCTTTTAAATTTTTTGATGTAAAATAATTTTCAAATGAATAAACAAATTAAAGGCAACCAATTTACAAGACATTTTTCTTCTTCTAAACTACTGTGAAAAGTAAATGATGAGAACCTAAAAAACCTATTCAGTTTTAAAATAAAATTTGTAGTTTCTTTTTCAATACTAATCCAAGATATTTTTTTGAAGATGCAACAAATATTTCTCCATGATGAATATTTAATGTAAACAGTGTGTACCAATATTAACATGTTAGCTAATTACAACTATTTAACCAAAGGATAGAAAGAATATTCATAATGTTGGTTCGAATCCCACAGTGTACATTTTACATATTCTTGGTTTTCTGAGAAACTTAGTAATGGTATAAAATTAGTTTTTGAAGCGTTTCTTTTAAATTTTATGAGGTAAATTAATTTTCAAATGAATAAACAAATTAAAGGCAACCTATTTACAAGACCTATTTACAAGACAACCTATTTACCTATTTTGGTAAATTCCTAATTTAGCGTACTTCTTGGCGCGTTTTTAAAATCGCGCCAAAGTGGCGCCAAATGCGGAATTCTCAAAGTCTTTTAAGTCGGAATCGAGATGGCGTTTTGACCGTTGGACAAAAAACACGTTAACTGTGAAATATAGAAAAACATGAGCCGAAACGGTAGAAATGTTAAAGAAACGGCGAAATTTTATCCGATTGACAAAAAACGTATTAAATCCGCGTTTTGTGGCAAACATTAAAATAAGAAATAGGGTAGATCTTAATTTTACTTAAAACAATAAAACTTAGATAAATATATTTAACATTGTATAAAATAAATAAGATTTTTTTTTTAATAAATATACTTATATATAACATAACTACGAAATGTTGAAAAAAGGTAAGAAAATACGGTTAAATTATGACCGAAAGACAAAAAAACGCAGTAAATCAGCATTTGTGGAAGACATGAAAATAATTTTAAAAAACGTGAAAAAAGCACTAAGCTTATGATGGAGGGATGTATGTGATCAGGCGGGTAAATTATGACAATCGCGTGAAGGAAATCTCTAAATGTATCATCATTCACAATGCTTTCTTCGGCAGTAATTAAATTAGTAATAAATTAAAAAGTAAAATAATTAAGTAATATAACTAAATAAATTTAAAAGTAATATAATTAAGTAGTATAACTAATAAATAATATAATATTAATAAGAAATATAATATATAGATAATATAGAATTAGAATAAATCAAATATAAATAGTATAATATAATAAAAATAATAATTAATAATAAAATAAAAATTAATTTGAATTAAATTAAATCAAATAAAAATAGTATAATATTAATAACAATTAAAATAAATCAAAGATAAATAGTATAATATTATATAATTGAGAATTAAAATTCAAATATATATAGTATAATATAATATAAATAAGAAATAAAATTGAAATATATATAGTATAATATAAATAAAAATTAAAATATATATAGTATAATATAATATAAATAAGAATTAGAATAAATTAATCGTCAGAATAGAAACGAGATCCCCTTTCATAGTAGGGTTACCACAAAAATACGATTCTTTCGATTTAATGACTTTCTGGAACTTTTCTGGCTGGGTTACCAGATTGGCGACTTATCTCCAATTTGAATTTTTCTCAGTCGCCAAAAGTACGCTAATTTAAGATCCACCCGACATTTTACTTTACATTAAAATGAGATATTTTAAAGAAATCAAATTATCAGTGCTTGCTTGGAAAATCTGGCAACCTGAGATATCAGTATCTGGAAATAAAATGCAACTTTTGATTGTAAAAAAATAAATAAAACTGAATCATTTGTAATTAATATTTTGTGTAACTTCCCCACAGCCATTTTTATAAATCAAGTCTTAAACAAGGGTAAATATAATCTATACTTTTTATTTTTTAATTAGTTATTTTACATTCAATTTTGTATTTACTTTTAAAGTTATGGTAACTTGAAAGGCTTTCTTGAATAGTTCATAAAAAATGTATTATATATATATGTTTGCTCCATTCTATTAATTACTGTTAATTGTGTAATGTAATTGTATAGTTAAAAATCCCATGTACAAAATAAATTTTTTATTTCAAACAAAACTTGAATATATATACACACATAGAATTAAAAATTCCTCATTCACAATATCAGCACAATTATATGAATACAATGTACTACAAAA
Organism: Nephila pilipes; assembly: GCA_019974015.1. NCBI lineage: Eukaryota > Metazoa > Arthropoda > Arachnida > Araneae > Nephilidae > Nephila > Nephila pilipes. The sequence continues at coordinate 57,081 of BMAW01081722.1, read as the reverse complement.
ATTCACTAACGAACATTCTCTAAAAGACTAAAATTATAAATCATCTAGCCTTATAGAAAACACCAGCTAGTATGTGAATTAAACAAAATCTTTATAATAAAAAAAATATGCTACAAACTTTTTTAACATGTAAAAAATAAATACATTTTCACATTTGACAGTTCTTTGCCAAATACTGACATATATTACACGAGTATTATTTATTTGTGAATATAAATGTGTCATCTTTCAGCATTCTATATTCTCTTCATTTATATAATTTCTATAATAATTTTTAAAAATGTATTGCAATTAATGAAATAAAGATAAGTGTAAACATTGGATGGATATTGGAGCTCTTAGGTCTTTAATCTCCTGTTAAAACGAATTGCTTCGGCCTGTTACTTGCGTAAGAAATTACAAAATTAAGTTCATTTTAAAATGACATTTCCTCTTAACAAAAATTAACATACGTACATAAAAAGTGATTATTAGTAGCAACATATTAAAATAAAGATAATTTTCCTTCCAAGCTTAACCAAGAATCATATTAAAAAATTCTGGTATAACAGAAACAAGTTCACTCAGGAATCAAATTTTTCACACGTTTAACTGAAAGCATCAGGGCGAAAGCATGGCACTATATAAAAAGATATTGTTCGTTAAAATTAAAGATGGGATTTAGACAGTCTTTCACACATGAGAGAAATAATGATCCTTGAAATTATTGCAAGGTCAAAATGTAAATTAAAGGAAATTAACTAATGTATTTCTGAGAAAATATACATTGAGATAAGTTAGTTGATTCTATTTTTCATTACTCTAAAAAACTGGAAATTATAAATAATTTTCTCCATCAAGATACTGCTATAAATGATGATGTAATATTTCAGATGTAGAAAAAATTTATAGTTGCACTTCTAAAAATAAAGAAAACATTAAATAACTTCTAAAAGCAATGCATGTTAAATGTTATAAAAAGAAAACATTGTGTAAATTGGGTTTGAAACTTATACTAACAAGTTTATTCAGAATTATTTTTATTTACAATTGTTTTCATTTGATTCAATTCCTATTTTTATGTATTTCAGAAGTATAGAAAGCTACATTAACTTAAATTTTTGAGAGATTACTTACCTTACTCCTAATTTCACTATAGAAATATGTTTACAATTTGGTAGACCTCTTATAACTTAATATATTCATATAATTTAAGTCAAAAATTACTAAATACAGACTTGTAGCTAATTATGATCATGCAGTTTGAGACAAATAAAAAGCACTCGAAAATACAATAGAAAATTTTTTATTTCAAGTTTTTTTTTTTTTTTGTTGCTGACTGAACCATATGAAGAATATTTAAAATATTTGAATTACAATTGTATTTAAGTTAGAAGAAAACACAAACGAGTTTAAATTAAATATTCTTTGCCTTAAAATAAAGCAACATACATCAAAACGTGTACTTACATTATTTTACAAAAACTGAAATTTTTTATGAATTACTTATTTAAGACTGCTTTTATTTATACCATCAGAAATTTCTAATGATATTTAAGCTTCTCTACCACATCAAGGTAGCAGCCACAGAGAAGTGAATACAGTTGAACCTCTACAAATGGATATCCTCGGGATAGGTAACAAAATCAACTATTGCTAAAATAAAATGAAGCTTTTTTTAAAAACCATTTGCAATATTTAGAATACATTTAACAAGTTTGAACTATGTTTTGATAATTTTAATAGGCAAGTAAGTAATTGGAAACTTTAATTTGTTAGTTAATTCAAGTAAGAAATGTTTACTTTTTGTTTCATTCCTTGATGAAAACTTCAGACTTTAAATTTATGTACATAACCAGCTTATTCTTTAAACAGTTATCCATTCACAAAAGGTCAACTGTATTCTTTTATTTTATTTATTTAAATTAACAATTACAAATGCCTGCTTCATTTTCTGGAATTTTATAAAGCATAAGGATCAAAAATAACCTACAATGAAAAAGAACATATATATATATATATATATATATATATATATATATAGCATATTAGCCAAAAATATAAATTAAAGAGTTTTTAGATGCCATCTAGTGGATCAGGAACTTTACATCAAAATTATCTATAACTACCTATAATTAAAAGGAACATTACATATATTGCACTATAACTACCTATAATATAAAAAGGAACAATATATATATTGCACTTGTAAACATTACATATATTGCACATGCTAAAAAATTTAATACATAAGTATTAGATGGCTTCTATGATAGTTAATCAGGAATTCAATATTGCACTATAATCTATAACCCACAATAAAAAAAAGAAAATCATTGCATATATGCAGGAAAACCTAAAAACAAATTAACATTTAAACCAAACTCTTCCATAATTTACAATAACACTTTTTATACTTGTTTTGTTTTTGCTGTCAAAACCAGACTGGATGATATGCTTTGGCACTCTTCTTGTGTTGGTTTCCTAAATGTAGTCGAGGCTTTCTGGGCAGTCTTCTTTGTTAAAACATATCTTTGAGTCTTTATCTTTTTATTTGGGGGCTTCTAATTCCAAATTTTTCGGTACAGCTTCTTCATTTGCTTTGAGGGAAAAAATGTGGTGAATCCAAAGTATTTTGTAGCAAACTTAAAACGTTATCATATTGTTCTGGTGGTGTTTTGTTTATTTTATTGGTCAGCTCCATGCATTTCTTTTGAAATTTTTCCTTGGAAGTTTTCTTTCTTGTAGTTGTGGCCTTCAAATTATCCACAAGCATTGCTTTTTCCAAAAATTTTCTATCTTCACAAATAACCATTTCTTCTTCATCTACTATAGGGGTATGTACAGAAAGTCCTTCGTCTCCTGGAACAGCACTATTAATTTCATTTAAATTTCTGCTACAAATATAATAGATATGTTTGCACATATTCCACTGAACTGCATTATCAATGCATGTACAAGTAAAATTGTGCAAACACTGCTTGCATTCTTTGCACATTAAGGTACATCCTTCGGAGCATGCAACATTTTTTTTCACAATATAAATCTCATTACTTTTTGTAGATGCAACAGACCACTCTTCTTCATTCTTTCGAATGCATAAACTAGTTAATTCTTGGCCAACTTTATGCCTTTTCCTCAGCTGAGCTATTTTTGACGATATTTTGCCTTTCTCCAGACAGATGAGTCGATCAAAAACTCTATCTCTAACAAATTTCATCAAAGCCTTTTCACTTTTTTTCCTTGCAGATACACATATTTAATTGTCCGGTGCATACTTTCAAAGTGCATATTTGTATTGATTCCAAGCCACTTCCTATAACAATATGCCCATGCTTCAGTTTGTTTACAATACACGTGTTCGAAATAATTCCCGAATTCTCTCAATTCATCTTTTTCGCTGAAAATCTTCAAAGCTTCTTTTAACATTATGCTGAAAGCTTCTTCGTCTGTTTCGATCAACAAGCATCGGACAACCTTGTAAGCTTCAATCTGATTTTCTGGCTTTTTAATTAATTTTGAAATATTTCTTCTCCAACTTCTGTCCACATGCCATGTGCACAACAATCTTTTTTCAGGAACACCAAAAACTGTCCTCCATGCATTAGGAAAAGATTCTGTGTCGTCCGTTATCATAACTTTTGGCGAAATGCTTACATGTTCCTTAATCGCCTCAAATGCAATAGACAATGCTTTAGAATCTTGCCGATTGCTTAAAATAAAAGCCGCTGGAAACCCCTCTCTTATCATCTAAAACTAAAATTGTTGCCAAATCAAATCCATACACATTCATCCCATGCGTGAAATCCAAGCATATGGTGTCATTACCATAAAAGTTTAGCATTTCTCTTTGACAACTGTTCATTATGACAAGCAGAAAATCTTCAGCTTTCAATCCAGGGTACAAATCTTCATCATAAATGTTCTGGTCCTTAAACAAAATAACCGGAGAATCTTCTCTGCCTTGTAAACTATGGACCCACTTGCCTACACTTACGAATTCATTAGTATCCATAATACCTTCAGAGCTTATGCTGTATTCAGCTTTTAAATTCAGCAGATCTTTCCGCGTTACCAAGTGGATCCTTTCTAATTTATCAATAAATGAATCTCGGATCTCATCCAAGATGGTTTCAATTGGAATTTTCTTCTCTGAATTTTGGCAATTTTTCAAATCTCGCCAAGTGGTTACTCAAAACTGCATTTTCACCAAATTTATTATAAAATTAATGAATGGAATTTTTTTTTCTTTCAAATTTGGATAGTCTAAATTGATCTTTAGTTTTAGTATACAGTTTTAATTATTATTTAAGAAACTTAAAACTGAATTTCCTAAATTTTAATAAGTGGAGAGCTTCATTTAAACCAGAACTTAACTTCTTTCTTAATAATTTTAAATTTTACAGTGTAAGAAATTTCCTAATGAATTTAAAATAAATGTATTGACAGATCAGACTGCCATTGATAGAAGAAATTGTAAAGGAGCATTCTTATAAAGTCAAACCTGTGCTGGATTTTTAACATTCATCAAGTATTGTATTTTCTATTTTTCAAATTAATGATTGAAAAATTTTAAATAATTTATTTCTTTGACTAAGTTCCATTAATTCTTTGAATTATATGTGCAATTCTTTGAATTATATGCACCTATAAAATTTATATTCCTCATAATAATCATTACTACTACTAATAAATTTTTTTTTTTATCTTTATATATATAATTGTGACGTATAGGTACATCTCTTTCTTGTATATTATTGCTTGTGTCACACTATTTGTGCCTTCAAAAGTAACTTCATTTGCCTCTTATTTTTGAATCATGACACGTAAATAAAATAATCTTATGATATTGACAATACTTGTCTTCAATCTAAGCCCAGTCAGTTAAATAATGCAATAAATGAGTCATTTGTTATAAATTACAAGAATTTCAAAAATCACATAATTTGAAAGGCAATATTATTGATGCATTTTTATAGAAAATGTAAAAAAATCACATAATTTGAAAGGCAATGTTATTGATGCATTTTTATAGAAAATGTCAAAATTTATCGATTCTGGATATGTTTTGCTTGCATTTTTATGCTTATCATATGTACACCTCATTGGTCAGATTTGTTTTATATCTTTCCTTTATTTCATTTTTGCACATTGTATTTCAACATTTTTCACTGATAATTTATTGAAAGTAGTAAAAATCTTAAGAATATACAAAATAATTTTGGAACATTATACCCCAAGTAAATCATTAAAAAAAGGAAAATATTTTAATCTGTATCTCAGTAACTTAATCAACATGAATGTTTACATGTTATAAAAAAAATGAAATATTGTTCAAAATTGGACAGAACCTTGTTTGATTGGTGCATTAGTAAATACTCATAATATAAATACAAAAAAAAAAAAAAAAAAAAAAAAATTTTTTGGAGAAAATTACTGCAGTTACATATTCAATAAAAATATAACTTAAATTTAAAGAAAAAAAATCAAATGTTTTAATTTTTGTTTAATTTAGGATATTGTATATGTATGAAATTTATATTCTGATTTTTCAGTACTTTGAAGCAAACTTGAGTACATGTTTCTTTAGGAAATTTGTTGTTAACTGAATAATACACTAATACTTAATTAGCTATTAATTATTTAGTAAACTATATTTATGATTATTTACACCAAAGCCTCAGTATCTGACTAAATGAATTATATTTAGGATTGAATCTAAAGCTGCAATCTATGTGACATGTAATAATAAATGATTGTGAATAGTTCACTGAAATAGTTCAACTGATATATCTTGAAAACTGTACAAATTACTACAGTTAGATTTTTGTTTGTGTTGATGCCTTGATAGTTTAATCTTTGCAGTTTTGATGCGAGAAATTCATGAATGTATGTATGGAATTGAATTAATCTATAGAAATAAAAGGAATAATGCTAATCCTTTCTAACCAAATGTTAAGAGATTTAATGTAATTTTGAAAAAAAAATTATGATTTTTTTTTTTATAGAATGAAATTGTAATAATAATATAATTATATAGTAGTACATTCGTACAATTTAGTATCTGAAGTTTTGTTCCTCTAATGATTTTTTTTAAAAAAATATATATTGTTATGGAAATATATACATCTCAGATGAATAATTTAATGCTGCAATTTTATCGAAATGAAGCTCCCGAAAATTATTTGTATGTAATATTGAAAGGCATACATCTGATTTTATGAAGTATTTCTCAAAATTTAGGAAAAAATGCTTTTTTTTTTCATTTAGTTTCCATTTTGTTATTACTCAGATTTTTAAGTAGTCTCTCATGCAAAAAATTAAAAGCATGTGAGAGAATGTAGCAAAGTTTTTTTTTTTTTTTTTTTTTTTTTTTTTGTAAGATATATCAAGAGAATGTTTGATCTGCATTTGATACAACTGAAGTAAAATGATTTCTTTTCACCATTTTCTATAAAAGTTACTGGCAGGGTTGATATTTTCTAGATTACATGATTTCAAAACAATTTGACTTGATGAGCATACTGAATATGACTACTGAAAAACATAGTTTGGGTGTGAATTGAGATTGCATGTATGGATCATTGTTTTTATGTTTAGGGGATGAACTGAAACATTCAAACAGTTGCATTACAATTTTTAAATTTAAATATATTTGTGTTTGAACATTTCTTACAGCTGTAACTATCTGCATTTTTTAAAAAAAGATAGTTCGTTTTGGTATCTTTATTTTCCTTTTGAACCTGAAGTTTCTTGTGAATGTATGCACCATGAAAATGTACTTTCAACGTGATGGTGGTGCTTAATACGAGAAAAAGCCAAATCTAATCGGACTGCATAAGACAATGTGTATCTATATTCTAGCCGGGCCACATGAACTCTCCATTAAGCCGTTCTCCGGCTCAGAGTAAAAATAATCGAAAGACGCAAAATTGCTAAAAAAAATGAAAACAGTTTCTGAATTAGAAAATTATCAGAAGAAATTTCTAAAAAACTATAAAACTAGCCACAAACTAACCACAAGACATTCAAGGTACTACTCCAATAACAGAAGAATACATCTGGCAACAAATGCAATAATGGTTAAAACAAAATATTCAGATTAGGTAAAAAAAATGAGAGGTCACCATGTTTTGAAACAAGCAGCGTTTTGAAAGCTTTTCGGACTCGTTGGTCAAGTTTCTTCAAAAAAATTAATCCTTTTTTATTTTGACTGCAAAGACTAAGGCATTTTTATTATTCAAGTATTTTACAAGATTACTTCCCCCCCCCTTTATTTATTTATTTTTTCTGTAATGAATTGACCCAAGCTGAGTCATTTGTAATTGGTGGATTAAGATATGGATGAACGATTATCGGCCCCTATGGAGGCAGGAAATAAATATTTTAAAACACCATTGAGCGATAAAGAACTTGTAACATGAGCAGATCAAAAGAAAATAACAGATAAATATTCTTTTGCAACATAATCAAAAGTATTTTCATATTCCAAAAGCTAATCCGTATTATTAAAAACAATTTAAAAATGAAAACATAATTCCAAGATGTACGAACATTCTAAATCTGACCTATTTTTTCTGCAGATCCTGTGTGTGCATACACATCTCATTAACAGATCACTTATTAAATGTCCCAAATGAGGGCTAATATCATATGAGAAGGTATCACTTCCAAATGACTTCCCTTCGGAATTCCGGCTAATGTATCGCTCTTAAGATTTTAGTAACTGAATTATAAGATGCAGATAATATCGACAGTACAGATCCATCTTTTTGTCAGATATAGGACAAGTTCGGAAATTTTTCCTGTGTAAATTACCATTCTGGGAACAATATTATCAGAAAACACTAAACTGTGTTTATAAATTGCAAAATTGAACTTTTCATTGGTAAATCTAGACACGTTCTAAGTGTTTTAGTTTTCTACATCAATCTTGATTTTGTCAACAACTTGCAACTTGAATAAATTGCTGTACATCCCATTCAGGTGAATGTACAACTAATAAAAGTTGCAATTATAAAGGAAATCACCCAACTAACTCTTTACACTGTACTATACGTATATTCCGCATCATTCAAAAATTCTTTCTTTGGAATGAACGGGCGGACGATCCTCAAATTCTGGAACGGAGTCCAGTGCTATTGACTGTATTGCCCCATAATATTTTCAATAACAGAATGAAAACAACCATTGAAAACTGATTCATGTAAATATTTCGAAATTTTAGGTACCATCCCAATTGTATACATAATAACTAGTCGTACGGGGGGGACAGAAAAGAGGGTATACTCGGCTCTCAAATCATGAGCAAAATTATCATTACTCTCTGGCTTTCACACAAATTCAATTTAAGTGATATTGCGAAGTGTTGTAATATGCTTTGTAGTATTGTATCAAAGGTTCGGAACATATTCTTTTGATTTGTAATAAATATACGTCTTTTATAGAAATCTCACCTTTGGAATATACTCAAGATAGATCCACAACTCAATATTACTTTCAAATAACTTCAGGAAAATCGTTAGCTTAATAAACAAATTTTCTGAACATTCCTGCAGATGATGAAATATTTCGATATGTTTTGAATTGAAAGAATATTTCAAAGGGGATAAGAGCTAATTTGGTTGACGGTTTCCTGGAAAAGATAGCTATTTTTATTCAGCTTTAGTTTGTCTAAAATCTGTAACGATGGATTTTAATATCTGACATGAGTGCGAGAGTATAGATAAAATGGCAGAGAAAAAAAAGAATGCTTGAACAAACTAGTGTTTGGGCAAAATGACGCGTGGACAAAATAGTAGCTGAAAAGAGCTTCGCGACTGATATGGCCGAAAATGTATCAGGCATGGAAAAATTAATTAAGAAACACAACTGTTTAATCAAGACGTCCTGTATTATTTATATTAGCTTTTGATTATGATATGGATTGAGATCTGGACGTAAAAACACAATTAAAAAGTTTGCGATATTAAAAGTTTGTAAAAAAAATATTTGTTAAGTGTAACCGCAGGTTGATTGTTATAGTTAGGGAGGCTATGGCTTTTTAAGTATAAGATTTTATCGTCAATGATACAAATGTGTAAGATAATTTGCATATATGTTTAATTTAAAAAAGAAATAAAAACTGATGTTTAATCATTTTATTGTGGATTCACTTGATTCCAGAATATTGAGCGTAGTCTACCAAAATAGGAAATGTAAATGGCGGGCGGCTAATTCTCTGATTTAACGGTTTGTATGTATTTAAACTTCTGTCAAAGAATGGAATTTAAAGAAGGTGCAAAATAAAAATATGGTTTTGAACGATCGCAGTGAAGACACTTTGACATTTTCTTTATTTTACGCCCCTGCACTTTTTCTATAAGTTATACTTTATAACATTTTATTTATTCATAAAGCAATAAAAGAGGATTATAATGAAGTTCGTGACAGAAGTATACACTAATAGAGTACAAAGAAAAGTCCAGTTTGTGAATAACTGTCAAATATATGCCAAAAGTCAAAGTTTATATATAGGATCCGTATTTTTAGAAAAATTATTTTAGACTATGACAAATGCTAAAAAAAAAAGTCTCGCTTCAAAAAAATCAGCGTTGGAATCGTCTGTCTTCCCACTTTTAAAGTTCTTTATAAATAAAAGAACCACTTCACTGACAAACTTTTTTTTTCACTTTTTTTTTTAAAAAAAAAAAAAATAAAACTCATTACTGAATCTTTGACAAACCTGTATGCGATTCTTTTTTTATGTCCATCTTTAGTTGTCAGCCATGTTTCTTTTGAATATTTGCTTAGATGTAGTTTTTCTGTTGAAATACAGAGACAGGATAAAGTACAAACAGAGCAATTGAAAGATCATTAAGATTCCCTACAAAAGGAATTGATTGAATTTACTAATATTTATAGAAAAAGAAGTTAGGATTTTTTTTTTTTTTTTTTTTGTATTTTATCTTTGATGCTTTTTACGTTGGATTTTAAAGCGATCTGAAATGAACTATTAATGGAATAGTTGAATTTTAAAATCTTTTGTTGATTTTCTTTTTGATTATATTCAAAGCAAAAACGATATCTTAACCAAAACATAATTCTTTTAACTGCATGCATCGTGAATTTTTATATATACATTTGTGATTTTTAAAAAATAGTTTTAGTGGTAATTAGATCAAGTTAACTGTCATATACATAGTTTGTCCAATAAATATGCAAACTGTGGTTATAACCACTTTATGAAACAAAATTCAAGATAACGCAATTTTATCTCCTTCAGTGTACTCTTCATTTGAAGAAATGTACTTGTGTCATGGCTGTTTCCATTCTTTGAAACATCCTTGCTAAGTACTCAGAAATTAGGTTCTTTATCCTCCTTGTTATTTTTCCTTTTATTGCTTCAATGTCGTCGTGAAGGTGCACTCATATGGCTAGGATTACATTTAGGATATAGGAGAAAAATAATACAGGGACAGAACTGGTGAGCAGAGAATGTGATCAAGCTTGGGGGTTGAATTTATGGCCAAAAATTCTCGAGCAATCACTACAGAATGCGAAGGGGCATTGTCGTGGTGCAGAATTCATCCATCACAAATTTGGCCACACTTGACACACTAATTCCTTCAGCTTTTCAGATCTTCCTTATATAGAATGATGTGCGCAGTCATGTTCGCTAAATTTTGTTCATCAGGGATCAATCGATCATTAATCGATTAGCAAGATTCTATCTTTATCTCAACGATGGAGATCGAGGGTCCCTCTGGCTTTGAATTATCCCTGCAGTCTTAATAGCCTCATCAAAACACTCAATTCACTTGAAAAGAGCAGTTTTTTTTTTTCTCTACGGCATTAATTCCATTTATAACTCTCAACATCTCATGGAATTTTTTCAAACCTTTTCCTAAGCTTTATCAAAACTTTTATGTTCAGTAATCGCAATAAATTCCACCATCCATTTCAGGAAAACTGCGAAGAACAGTACCATCCACAACTCTTAACACCGCACCTGTTGTTGGATGAGTACTGATGTAAAAATAAGATTGTAATCAACGAGCCACTCATTTGGGCATGTCTGCCATATTGAACCACTTCACGTATTCATTGGACATACTATGTATTACCCCACCTTATGTGTTGGGACATTTGTAAAAGTCAATTAATTTATTTTATTTCGGATGTGTTCAAATTTTGACGTTGAATTTCTTTTATTTCATATTATATTTTTGTATTAAATCAGTAAAAAAAAAAAAAAAAAACTTTGAAGTAATTGATTGTATTTTACTGTAGAGACTGCCGCGAATGAGAGATTTGAGTTGTCATGGCCTTGAGAAGTCCTCCCCTTCTATCCCTACAACAAATGGCGATGGTGAAGCTAGCCGTTCCTGTGTGCAATGATCCTGAAGTTCAGGACCTCGTGATTAGGAGTGGAAGTCTCTCATTTGTTTTTCCAAGCAAAGAAACTGAAATTTTTATGAACAGGAGTAGAGAACAATTTGAAGGATCGTGTGCAAATGTTTTCAAACCCTGGACATGGAACGACTTTTTAATAAACGGAAGCTCTAAACATTCATATAGATATTGTCCAGAACTCAAAAAGAGACGTGTTACTCTAGGGAAGTTGAGAAAGGGTACCCTGCCTTTTGGGGAGTGGGAAGAACTGGTCGAAAAAAAGATGTCCTCATTCATGGTGCCATATTTTTTACGACCTAAACTGTTGGACTTGATTCGCTCAGTTACCGTTGAAATTGATATATGGATCAAAGATCATTCTTTTATTTTGGTCCATACCGCACAATCTGTCCGCACTGCCCAAAGTTATTTCCAGTGGACTTCGTATGGGAGAATCGATCGAGTGAAAACGGCCAGAACACTGATAATAAAAGATGTATTGCATATAGAGGACCTTTATATTCTAGCATTACATTACGGTTTGATGGATGACATGTTTTCGGATACGAATAGAAATCTTGCATGGAAGAAATTAGCTGAAAAGGAAGCAGATTTTCTTGCAAGTGGAAGTACTGTTACCTTTGTTTGTAAAACATTCACTGGTGAAAGTGACTTTAATTATATCGCATTGCGAAATTTTTTTAGTGAATCAACTCCTGATGAAAGAGTGCAATGTCTAAACACCGTTCTGTCAATGGACTGCTTACAGTATGAAGATTTGCTATTTGGTTTGTCAAAAATGGACGACAATGAAAAATCTGCCGTTTTTAAAACGCATCCCCTAAAACTTTTAATGTACTTCTTAGATTGGCCCTTGCAGAGCCAATTCTTAGACGCTGCAGAATGTCTGTTATCATATTTCACAGAAACGGATTTTAGAGTTTTATTGATATTTATCCTTTATGAACGAATTATGGTGGGTTGGAAGGATTTTGATTATATTCAACTGTTGAAAGAATTGTGGTCTCGTTGCCCATCACCGTTAAAACAATGTGTGACAAGCGAGGACTGTGTCTATGACGATCTCATGTATACGGTTAACTACTCTAACAATGCGATTTCTCCAAAGGAACATCTCTTGGAAAGCTATGATGAAATATGTTTGCCATTTGGATATCGGGGAACACAATATTGGATATACAACGGAGAAAACAGAGGCTCTGTCGGCTTGGGGGAAGTATCAAAACCTCTTGCTGGACACCACAGATATGTTCATGAATTTTATTTCTGTTAAGAATGAAAAGGAAAATATGGGCACCTAGAACAGTGTGAATAATTTTGAGATCAAATTTTTTTCATGTTATTTTATTTCTCTTATGACATAGATGTTATTCCCTTTTTCTATAGAGTGTAACTTTTTAAGTAAATAGCTTGGAGAAAAACCGCTTTTGTTTGAGCATTTTATTTCTATTTTTGCCTATATGGGGAACTTCAGTTACAAAATATAATTTTGCTTAGATACGACTCCACGCCATGACGTTAAAATACTCAAAAAAAAAAAAAAAAATGTAAGGAAATAAATTCATCCATTTGATTTTTCTTATTTATTACATCTATATTACTTTTGCCTATAAAACATGATTTATCATGCATGTATAAATGTAAACAGACCTGCTTTCAGAATTTTTGTCTCTTTGCTTATTCTTTTCAAATATTTGAAAACTCATGATACTGAGCTCAGTATCTTTATTCCAAATATATGTAATGTTCATTCTATATTTGAGAAGAAAGGCAATATGGATGTGATAAGTAAGGGCATATGTTAAACAATGTGCACAATTGTAATAAAAAGACTGACGAGCTACTTGTTTTATTTATATATATCCTTGAAATATATTAGTTAGATAATTTTTATTGTAATGTTATAAATTTAGAATAATTTTCATGAAAAAAATCAGTTATTAAATCTTTTGAAATTTGGAACTCAGAAAAAACCATTTTTCGTGATTTAAAAAAGTAATGGTAGGTTAATGGATTTGGTTATAGAAAAATATCAGAGAGAAAATTCAATTAATGCTGTGAAATTTATTCAATTTTTGACACATTTCCTTCATTATTTATCTCTACAACTATCTTAAAGCCTAATTACGTAATCAATAAGTTCCAAAATCCAGTTGAAAATACGCCAGTGAATACATTTTATTATCTGCCTAAGAATATGTCGCCCTTTTAACTTAATTAGTCCTGGTTTATGTTCAAATAACAAAGTCGTTCAATCCAATTCAATTACTTTTCCATTATAGCAGGAATCGTGAAATCTTCAGTGCCATAATAAATTATACTCGGTAAAACCAATCATTGGGGATTGGCTTATTGTTCCAATGCGAAGAACGGATGTCCAGTTAACTCTCTTTCGCATTAGACATACTTATTTTGCTCATTAACACACATCATTTGTTTGGAGATAGTGCTCCCGAGTGTCGAGGAGGAGCAGTTGAATGGAGTATCAGCGGGCAGTTGGAGCCGCTCTTTCTCCGTATGAGTGAACTGACGGAAGATGCAGAAGCATTTGGAACGTGTTTTCAAGCGCATAGGCCGCGGAGCGTCCTTCAAGCTCGGGTCGGTTAATATTAGATACGAAACTTGGCTATTGGCTAGGATTTAAACATTCAGTGACTGTGGATCAGTGGATGAGCTCTGATTGGTTGATGCTGAGGTCTGTTAAAGATGGCATTTTGGAGGTATAGGTTTCGGTCAGAGAGGGCGCTGAAAGCCTGGATTTCTATTGGTTGTCTTCCGCAGGGGAGCTGTCCTATTGGCTGCCCAGAGTTGCTGCGATACTATGGAGGATGTGATGATGTGAGTGGGCGTATACAGCAGATATATGTAGAATTAATGTTAGGTAGGACAAATAAAAGTTTAATGCATTAAAATATTAAAAATTTAAAAGTTGTAGGAATCGAGTAATGCAGTGCCGGATTTTTTTGAGTTTTCTCTGGATGTGTAGTTTTTTAAATTTATCATATTGGTGTTGTTGATTAAAAGATGCAAAAAATTTGATGGCTATTTTTTGTATATATATTCTAAATGTGGGAATTTTGGTTGCTTTTAATATTTCACTGTTTCTAATATACCATTTAGATTTAGTGATCATTCTGAGTGTTTAGCTTTGAATAGTTTCTAGGAGTATGATGCAGAAGCATCTGCGAAAACCCTGCTTAAGTACAGGGGAGGTAAGGAGGATGGGAGAACGAATCGCGTTGCGAGTAGGTGTGCGTGGAGCGTTCGACGTAACGGCTAAAATTACGAAGTTCCTATTTAAATTATTAAATTTACCCCCTCATCATAATTTATAAAAGAAATAAAATCATAATTAATTAAAAACTTCATAATTAGAATTAGCAATCAAAGTTAGGATCAAGGCAACAAAAGCCTGGGTATTCGACAGAGTGAGGAACTGCCGAAACAAACTTGGAAAGTAAAGTTATGAGAGCTCGCATTGCTATTGGATGCTGTAGTCGTAAGCTAAGAAACATATATAGCAATGGGCGGAGAGAAGATTTAGGGGGTGGGACTTCAGTTCGAAGGCGAAACGGCTTCGAGAAAGCTGTTGTCCACGGGATTTCGAGAGGTTATATAAAGAAGTTTAAACTATTGAAATTAGTTGAAATAAAAAGAAATGCCGTACCGAAACCAATTCTGAGGAAAATTTTGCAATTTAATAGTTTGGGGAACTTTAAACGCGAGGAGAATGAATTGAAGGAGCGTTCGAGTCAGATGGTTTTCTGCGCATGATGGGCGGAGCGATTGAAAAATTAATATTTCCGTCTGGGAAAAAGCTACGGCACTGGACAACCAAATATGCAAGTTGATATTTGGTTGAAGGTCCAGGGTTACTCTGTTGTTGTATGGATGGGTTAGAATGGGATGTAACTGAGGCTTGAAATTTTGTAGAGAGTTTTCTGATATGACTTGGGATGCGGAGTTCGTCGTGCAGGATTCTTCGTGGGAAGAAAATGAGTGCTTTGGCTATTATGCGAAGGGCTCTATTTTGAAGTAGCTGGTTATTTATATTTTTGATAGATGCAGTGCCCCAAATTTCACAGCCATACGTTAAGAGTGGGCGGAGGTATTGAAGATAGATTAGTCTCTTGTTTCGGAGGTTGAGATGAGAATTTTTCTTGAGAAGGGGCATGGGAGAGAATAATCTTTTTTTGAATTTGTCTTGAGTTTTTGAGAAGTTTTGAATCGATCCTTATTCCGAGGTATTTGGTGGTTTCAGCCCATGGGATTTTTTTTTTTTTATTTCGTAGGGTGAGGTCCGATTAGTTTTTTTTTTTTTTTTTCTAAAGTTACCTTTTTTGAAAATTATTGCTGACCTTTCTGCCATGTTCAGCACATTCTAGTAGTGTGTCCAGTGTCTCATCGTCTCGCCTTTCTTAATTCATTTGTATTAAATATAAATTACTTGGAGGGGAACACAATAACCTATTTGCGTTTTTATGTACTATTAGTTTTTAAGTCAAATTTAGGATTTTAACTCTTCTATAATGTTTTACAGTTTTTTCCTATCATATGATTTTTTTTTATCTAATTCTTATTCGATTTTTCAACCAGTATGTGGTGCAGCCAAAATTGGCTTTTGTGCCATAAACCCAAATTCACTCACTCGTGTAGAGCAAATTCGACTCCTATTATTCTGATCATGGTCATTTCCTTCTGGTATCAATATCAATAATTAATTACTATTATTTACTCCAATCTACAACATCTATCGACTTGTCGTTATCCTCTTCCTTCTCTCCTTTTAATTTTATTTTTGCTTATATATCACTATCTCCGATTCTCTGCATTTCTCATCTTCATCTGATTTGCTCTATCACGTGTCATTTGGTTGGCAAGGGGCTATACAATTCGACTTACCAAAAAGTCCCGAGATGAATGAAGTGAAAATCGCGAATAGCCCAATGACACAAATTTTATTATGCTACTGTGTTAAGTAGTGTTCCTGTGAATACAATGTTATAGTTTTCATTAAAGTTTATTTCGTCATGGATGTAATAAAATTACCATATTACTTTATTTTTTATTGGATTGTAATACA
Organism: Nephila pilipes; assembly: GCA_019974015.1. Classification (NCBI taxonomy): domain Eukaryota; kingdom Metazoa; phylum Arthropoda; class Arachnida; order Araneae; family Nephilidae; genus Nephila; species Nephila pilipes. The sequence goes on along the minus strand of BMAW01081722.1, from coordinate 40,625 downwards.
CACTTCTTGCAAGTGATTTTTTAGGTAAATCAATATATATTGTGGTAAGAATTTGTTTTATTACATTTCTTTGTGTGTTTTCTACTATGTAAAAGCTTTTATTTGTATTAATTAATGTTTAGCATTACTCATTGGTATTTTGAGTAAGGTGCATTTGTAATAATGTAGAAGTAGTGCAAAAATAGTTTCATAGCACTTGGATATGAAAATAAAATGAATTGTCTTAAAACAATTTGTAGTCTTCATTGAAAATATATTCTTATTTGTACATTTTAGAGATACAAAAAACAGCAGGTTTCACGCGTTCAAAATATAGTTGTTCACGCTCATTTAAAAATTTTTATTTTAAATGATAATTTATCCTTTGGTTATTAGATTCCAAAGTTTGTATGTTTGGTAAAATGGACACCGTTTAGTTCATTTGCACTTTTTCGAATAACTGAACAAGAAATAGTTGAATTCCTTAGATCAATGTTTGGCAAACCGCGACTCCTTGGCTGCGGCTCTTCCACGAAATGTTTAGGACAGGCAAGGAATATTATTTATTAACTTGTCTTAAACGAGTCAACATTTTTGAAACGCAAGCCTACAGAAAAGAGGCACATTTTTTAGAAAACAACAACAGCACGTATCTCTCAAACGTGTGTATCTCCATCGAATTGCATTTCGGCGGGCAGCAATTCGACAAGCAAAGCAGCATAGGTACAAAATGTTTTTTTTTTCTTCTGAATTTATTGTTTTACCATTATTCAGTCGCGACGACGGCGCAAAGGGGAGAATAAATATTATCTTTATTCAAGCATGATGCTGAGTTTTATTTAATGTACCGTGTAAAGTTAAACTAGGACATATTTAGCAAAGGCAAGCTCGAGAGAATAATATTAATCCTAATTATTTCCATAAGAATGTCTACTAAAGTAAAGCTTAAGTTTAAAGAAAATGGATCTTTGAATAAGCTTCGATTTTCTACTGTTTATATTTGGCCCTTTTGGATGACGAGTTTGCCAACTAGTGTGCCTTAGATGAAATAAAAAAAAACTTTTTCAAACAGATTAACCATTCTGAGGTTGCGAAACACCAATGTAAACTCACGATTTCCACTTGTTAGATTCTGATGTACGATTATGTACAAATCTTTTTTTTTTATAACAAGAAAAATTAAGGTAAGTAATTTTTTAAAAATTATACAGATTTTAGCTTTCTGATTATTCTTTATAATTAACCCAGTCGAATATATAATTTTATTTAAACTTCATAATGTAAAAAGCATAAGACTTGATTTTATTTGCGAAAACTCTTACCTTAAGAGAAACATGATAATTCATAAAAACTACGTTTCTCCAATACATAGCGCTGATCTCTACTCGATTTAATCGCGAGCGATGCATTTTGAACTGGAAACCTTTCTTTATTGTGTCCACGGAGTGGGGTCTAGTTGTGAATGACAGAAAGTTACAATTTTGGATTTCTGGGAGACTTAAGAATAGCTGGACATGTACGAAAGAACGTTTAAAGGTTCGAATTTATTACAGTGAGGATTATTAGCTACCGAAGGGTCTATTGTTTTAGTTAGACCACTTTGGCGTACCAGATCACGTTTCAATTTTTTATCGTTTGCTTTAATTTTAATTACATTTAGCTTAAATGTATTCAATTTAATAATTTATTGTTTCCTTTAATTTTAATATCGGAAAAGTTTACTATTGTTCATTTCTCGATATTTCATCGCTTACTTCAATTCTTATATTTAATTGATTAAAATTTAATAATAATAATAAAAAAAATGCGCACCTTGGGTGGCTAAATCTGTTCTATGCATGCAACTTTTTAATTTTATAGTTGTTATTTACTTTAATTTTAATTCTTTTTTAATTTGTAGAACTATGATTGAATTTATTTGAGTGTAATGGGTTGGGCACTCACACTCCACTTGGATATAGATTCAACTTATGTCACAGCGTTAAAGATTTCTTTCTCAGTGTGATCTGACGATGTGTCAAAAAGTTAAAGCTTCTCCGGTTCTGTATCAACATCAGTAGTGATCAGATAAGAAAGCGAATTTCGGCTCAACTTTGGTCAAGTCTGAAATCCTCTTGTGACCTCCAAACTCTGCAGATAATCTCTCATTTTAGCAAAAACACTTTCATGCACTTCATGTTTTCCGAATGAAGGGACCTAGATTTATTTTGATCGATTTTACGCTCGGAAAGGAAATCTAAGCTCTAGACTATAGGTTGCCAAAGTGGGCCGGGTGAACCCCCAGGGGTCCATAGGAGACCAAATGGGGGTCCACGTAGACGGGAAAAGAAAACTGGGGTTCACAAGTTGTAAGGGGGGGTCCACGAAAAATTTTCTGGTTTTCATAATAAAGAACAAAAATTTTGGCTTGGATCTACATATCAACGTAGGCATTCACTAGGTAAATACTCAAAAATATTCGAGACTCAGTTCATACACAGAATTGAATAGAACAATAAATAATAGTACAAGTGTACACCACATGTCGAGACTTGCAAAGTGCCGCTCGTCCGGGATGCTTGTTTAGACCTGGAAAGGGATGAAATGCGACTTGCGCTGTGCTTGCAATCTACATTAGTATAAATACGAATGCCAAGAACAAAACGTTACTCATTTGTTTCCAGGATTTTGAACATAAAAGTGTGACTGTGAGTGAATCAATGTCAGTGTTTGCAGAGCCGGAAAAAGTAAGTATCTGCCTATTTGTTATACATATTTTTATTGTATATTGTAATTTATCAATCATATTATATTTGTTTTACTATTTGAGTGCAGTAGGTAGTTATGTAGTAAAAATTAAATACTATAGATTATTCAAAACTTCTATAAAAGAACAAATAGCCAGGGAAGATTAAACTTGCCTAGTACCTAGGTACTTTTTTGTTTAAAAATATTTATTTACGCACATATAACCTCAAGTATTATTTTAATAAATAGGACACAAGAAAATGTGCTACTTTTTTCTTCTTCTTAACCTCTCCAATTTGGGGTGATATTTCTTAGGAGTTTTGGGAATACAGTAGAAATGTAGCAGCAGGAGGTCTACCGAAAATAGTAAAACTTTGAAAGTGGTCCACGAGAAAAAAAAATGTTTGGGAACCTCTGCTCTAGACGGATTTTTCTGACTGTCTTGGCGTACCGCTATTTGCCCAACCCTGGTATTAGGTGCCCACTTTGTCTTCTCCGTTCAAATTCACTCAAAAAGCATCGGAAAAAATATCAATTTTGTAGCTGAGTTTTTAAATTTCGTTTTAGTGCTTGTATGGCTAATGTCCACCGCTGTATACTCCCCGAACTTCTCCGTTAATTTTTCTTATAAACTTTTGCTCCTCTTCTCTTCTAATTCTCAATCACCGCCACTGTTGAAGACTCTTGGTTCGATACGGCCACTGTGCGAGAGAGAGAGAGATCAGGGTTTTCACGATTGCCATCATCTTGTAAGTCTTTTCGGATTCATCTCTTCTTTGAGACAACTCCAATTAACGAGTTTTCGTCACAAGCAAAAATTTAAACAAATGTTTGATGCAGAATAGCAAAATTTAATCTTGCTCTATACACTCCAGCACTCATTCACACAGCATAATTTCTTTTATTTTTGATACATGACGCAAGCATATACTATACATTTATATATAATTCATTAAATTGTGAAAAAATCCTTATTAATTTTTCACTTTAAAGTGATTCTGTAAAGCTGAGCAAACACTTTCTGATTATCCACCCCCTTTGTTCGGTAAGTAAAACAATTTTATTTGCAATTAAATCTCGTTCATCATGACAATACCGTGCTAAATATTTATTGTTCGATGGACTTCGTAAGATAATTCAGATATAATAATATAAAAGGACTTCATATTTGGATAACAGCGTGTGTGTTTATTTGTAAAATTTAACCACTTGTGGACTAATGTACCAAGACAGTAAGACAAACTTCAAATATTTTCAAAAAACAACAAGGAGATAGATCCATTTTTGAGTTATTTTCACCTTTTTGTTTTCATTTACCTTATTTTGAAATAGAAGATTTTTCATTTATAAATATTGTTATTATAAATTTATAAAAATTATTATATATCATTAGATCATTGGTTGATTCTAACATGTTAAAAATAAAGCCTTCAATATTTATTCTAGTATTGTAATTATTCTAAACCGCCTGAAAAATAAATGTGAATTGTTAAAGTGTAATTAAACTCTTTCTGAATTACAGTATCTTTCATGAAATAAAGACTATATACTGATTTATGATTTAAACAGGTGTAATTTTTTGTATCTTGAATTATCGTTTTTTAATATGTGTTTTGCAAACAAAAAATTATTAAATTCATAAGTTTATTATAGTATTTTAAAAGGGAATCAATAGTATTTAAGAAAAAGATATATGATTATGTAAATTCCATGTACAATTTCAAATTTAATGACTTGCTAGCATTAAGATTTTCTGAAATGTTTTATCTCTCTCTCATATAAAGTAAAATGGTTTAGTCCTATTTATTAATCAAATACAATTTTTACTTATGATTAATGTAAAATGAAGTGCAGAAATATGAATAAGCAAATGAATTATGAATAACACCACACAGACCAAAACTTATATTAGTGATAATCAATCTGATTTTTAAAAGTATGTACAAAATGTTATTCGAGCAGATCAAAACCACGTTCCGCACATAGTACAAAATAAATAAAACAAAAACAGAATTTTGAGAAATATAAAAATTTAAATCTTGAATACTGCTTAACAACCTCTTTCGTTGCTTTGTCATACACATGCGATTGTTTCTTTCCTCCAATACCAGAACCTTGTTTTTATTTTGTAATACCTCTTGGCTCGTGCATCTTTATATAAATATTATTCATTCACTTCTTGAAGTCAGTTCAACTGGTTAAATTGTGTAAATAAACATTATACAAATATCAAGTCCTTATATATATATATATATATATATATATCAGAATATCTTACAAAGTCAATTGAAAAATAAATATTTAGCTTTTGATTTTTATGAATAAATGTGATTGATTGGATTGTAGAAAAAAATGTTTCACTAATCAAGTGAAAGGGTTGGATAATATGCTCGACCTTATTCTATAGTGAACATTTATAAATATTTTTACTATTTAATGAATTATATGTATTAATCTAGTGTTTGTATCATGTATTGAATGTTAAAGAAATCATGCAGTTCATGCATAGAATAAAATCTGGATATACTGCACCAAACATTTATTTAAATCTTGGCTACATTTTTTAGATCACATTAAAAAAAAAACATCTAAGATCTGAAATATCAGTTTTAAAATCTTAAATATTATATAAAAAAATCCAATTTTATATTAAAACACAAATAAATTGTGGTTTCTACCGCCAAGTCATGAGTTTAAAACAGATGACTTTAAAAAATGTAAGACAATGGTAATGAAACACCAGACAGTCAAATATAGTATGTTGAACAGTATTTGGGACGTGACAAGGATGATGCCAGATTAGATTGTGAAAATTGAATACTAAAATACACATTAAATTTGTGTTTAAATTAAAACCATGTTCTTTAAACAAAAAAGTATATTGTGAAATATCTTACTCCTTTCGTAAAGCATGTCAAATTTTCTTCAATTTGTTGAAAAATAATCTGGAATAAGATATTTTAAAACGTTTTTCTGAATTTCACTTGGTGTGTGTGTCATCAAATTTTCTATCGTTAATTTAACCAACTTCCCATCAAGCTAGAGCTCTGAAATTTTGGGAATCGTTCGTACTCGCCTAACAATGCAATATTTAGACATTTGCGACAAGTTTTAACTAATATTTCAATAATTTTAATAAGTCAAAATATTCTTTCCTTTCGGCGCTTTTAGGATTGAGGAAAAAATTTCTTTCCCCCTCTGGGAACACCAGGCACTACCCACGCCTCATGAGGTATCGTAAAACTAACAAAGGGGAGATAGTAAGGGTTGCTGACTTTCAGTCAGTAATCATTCGCAAGAAAGAAATATTCCAATATTTGGCACCGTGTCTTATCACAATAATTTTTTCTGAATTCTGGTTCCCATTTTTTTTTTTTTTTTTGAACAGAATGACTTACAAACTTTCAAATGCATGTTTTGATTTTATGAGTATTATGAATGTTTTAATACGCTCACAAATGTCTCTTTTTAAGTAAATTTTAAAGTTAAAAATAACTAACAGTTTTAACTAATATTTCAATAATTTTCTTTAATAAACTTTGCCACCATATAAAAACGTTGGTTTTTATATCGAATTATTTGTCAATATTTTATTCCGTGTGTATAATTTCGTTATCATCGCCATTCAGTATTGGAAGGAAAAACTGATGTACAACAATTTTTCCAAAATGGTAAAACATTAATATCTTAAATATAAATATTTTTCTTAATGCAAAATATAAAAAACAGGGAAAAAATGTTCGATACAAAGTTTTGCAAAGAACAAATTTCGCCACCCAAGGTGCGCATTTTTATATAATTATTAAATTACTCTATTTAATAAGAGAATGAAAGTAACGATGAAATATCGAGAAATGGACTTATCGTAAACTTTTCCGATATTAAAATTAAAGAAAACGATAAATTATTAAATTGAATATTCTATCGGCTACATGTAATTAAAATTAAAGAAAACGCTAAATTATTAAATTTAATATATTGAAGCTAAATGTAATAAAAAAAATTATTGATAATTGATCTGGTAGGCCGAAACGCCCCACCTAAAAAAAGAGCTGCTTGGGTGACTAATAATTTCTCTGTCAATTAAAAGACAGTTTAAATTACGTGACACATTTATGAAGTAAAAAAAAAAAAAATAGAATTCTTGTTGAGCATCATTGTTGTATAGTCATCTTTAAAAAAGTGTAGCAAAGTTACCAATAATCTTAAAATTTCACAATACTTTTTAAATATAGTAGTGTTATTTTATAAAATGTCCACAGGTCATAAACAAATATTAACATGTATGAAAATAATTTTCAATACTAATCTATAGGAATTAAAGTCAAGAAATCACTAAAGATATGATTAGAATGTAATATTACGAATAGACTGCAACATACACAAATAATTACTCGTTTCAAAATAATTTACTTTACCGATCAATAGCAATTCTTAAGATATAACAGAATCAGTCTGAAGGTATTACAATATAACCTTTCAAATATGTAATGTTTTCAAAATATTTAAGTATTTTTTCGTAGCTTATGCATTCAAATTTGAAAATTCTTAATATATAAACCAACAAATACTACCAGACAATTTCAACAAATGTTAAAAATACATATAAATGTCTGAAATAATATTTTTGAATTAAATTCTTAGCAGAAGTAAAGAAACATTTTTTTAAATATTAGCAAATTGCAGTTATGTTAGATATGCTTTCATAATCATAAAAAATGTTTGTGTGTAAACCAAACAAATTTGAAACCCTTATCTTAGTTTGTTGATAAAAAGAACGATTCAATGCCTTTATATTACAGCAATCCAAAATTAAGATTACACAGTTTATTTTGAAACTAGACACAAAAAAGTTGTGAGATGATTTTTCATTTAATTAAAAAGTAGTATATATAGTAAAATGTAAGTTACTTAAGCTTATGTAGCATAACACATTTCACAAACGCAGTGCAAAACGAACAAATACAAGACTTGTTTACATCTACAAGTATTACTTGATAATTGTTCCACGTGGTTATGACGTCACATGAATTTAGTCCATTGCAAAAAAATAATTCGAAATAAAAACCAACGTTTTTAAAAACAACGTTTTTATATGGTGGTAAAGTTTATTAAAAAAATTATTAAAATATTAGTTAAAACTGGTCGCAAATATCTAAATATTGCATTGTTAGGCAAATAAGAACGGTTCCCAAAATTTCAGAGCTCTAGCTTGATGGGAAGTTGGTTAAATTAACAATATACAATTTGATGACACACTGATACACATACATACAGACACACACCAAGTGAAATACATAACAACGTTAAAACTAACTAAAATTAATTAATCCGGTAAATTAAATGGTTGGAATACAGTTTAGTCAAACCACTCTTGGAGACAGGAATTATTTGGCGGTATTTTGCCAAATGTTGCTAAATTGGTCCACGAAGCGGACTTAACATTCAGCCAAAAAAAAAAATCGCCAAGTTTGGCAATTATTCAAATTGCGCCAAGTGATTGGGCTAAACTGCATTATTTAAAAAAATATGAGTTAAAACTTGTCGCAAGCGTCTAAATATTGCATTGTTAGGCGAGTACGAACGATTCCCAAAATTTCAAAGCTCTAGCTTGATGGGAAGTTGGTTAAATTAACGATCGAAAATTTGATGACACACATACACACACACCAAGTGAAATTCAGAAAAACGTTGTAAAAGAGTCAATTGTTCATAATCTGCCACAATTTTTTGCTTGGAAGTGGCTAATTTTTCTTTTTCCCATTCAGCAAAGTCACCATCAGATTTTTTTGGGTTTCTATCAACAAAATTTTCTTCATCTAAATCTTTCATCAAATTCTCAATCTCTATTTCTGCAAGAAATTTCAGATTCATTCTAAAAATTCGAAGAAAAAACAAGAAAAAAGAAAATTCTATTGATCATAGACAGCGTAAAGTTGAAATAGATATCTACATTTATTACTTGCCCTCAACAAATTAACAATAATTTTGAGCGAGAAGTATTTACCGACTGTGGATATTGATTTTTCATTTTTTTTACAGAAAAGTCACTTTTCAGCAGGATAAGTGTAAAAATTAGAAACATTTCTGAAGTGTGAAAATTATGTAGCTTATGCAAATAATGCAAAATAGAATGCTTCCAAAATATAGTAATTTAATGAATTTACTTAAAAATTTTATAAACACTTAAAGCAATAAATGTAATTGATATTTTTAGTTGTTTAAAAAATTAATGTGATTTAATGATTCATAACAAGACTAATTAATTTTATTTAAATACTTACTTTACATATGAAATTCTTTAAGAAAACGTTTGCTGATTAATTAATTAAATACATTTTCAAAACAAGAAGGAAAAATCAAATGGTGCACTATATGAAAAGCAATTCTAAATGATTTATTGCAAAGGTATATTGAAAAAGGAAAATATACAACTTTATATGGTCAGATTAAACTATTTATTCAAGACATTTCAGGTTATTTACACAATTTGCGAAACAAGCTTTCGATTTTAAGAAACAAACGAAAATGATAAATTGTTTGGCCCCTTGAATCAAAAGATATTCAATTTCATAATTCAAGAAATACTTTTCATTCACGGGGAATGAAAAGCGAAATCAATGTCCTGACAAAGTTTAACAAAATCTTTTTCACAAAATGACGTTATGTCCTCCCAATGGATTGCGAGCTGCACAACTTGACAGATGTTCTTCAATTGAATGTATTGTTTTAGATGCATCGGGCTTCGATCCCAAAATTGTACAAATAGGTAAAAATAGTTGTAATCGTTAAATTCTCTGATCATTCTCTTATAAATAAGGAAATGCAGAACGAAAAAAAACATATTTCCAGATAAATACTGAAACAGACGATCTGCAACTTCTAAAAATTTACTTTGGAAAGGATAATCCAAAAAATATAAGATGGTATGACAAGGATATTCTTTATAAATATCTTCCTTTTCATTATCATCTAAGTGAAATAGACAGAAAAGGAACTGAGCAGTGTCGATATTTTCGAATTGTATAGCATACTTTAGCCAATTAATTTTTTTCGCTCGAGATAGTTCCGGAAAAAAAGTTCGCACCCCTAAATGATAGTGAGAACCCATTCGTTCGTTAGAGGTGAGTTTATCCCAATCAAATTGGCTTTCTTGTTTCACCCATTTATTCCAAATTCCTAGAGAAGAGAAAACATCCCTCACCAAGAACAATTCACGTGAAGTTATTCTGCCATTCTTCCACAGGGAAATCGCATCATCTTTAAAACAATAAAAACTCGCCAGGGCATATCGTTCTTTAATGTCGATTTTTTCATTTCGAATTAAATATTCTGCAGTTGCTTCGTAGTTGATTTTCCCTGATGATGTCCAATGAAAACTACTCGTTTCCACAAAACAACTAAGTATAGAACTGTGATTTGTTACCCACATTCGAATTTCTTGCCATATGATACAAACAAAAGAAAGCAATGCTTCTTGTAATGTTTTCGGTAGGCCAAGGGAGGATATTTTTTTTAGAACTAAACATTCCAGTTTAGTGGTGTTGAAAGGCAAACAATTTTTAAGTAGATTTTTTTCACGCCAGTTTTCATCAGAAGACTCGGTAAGTTTTCTGTTGTAATACCAAACGTTATACTTGTCAATGTCGTCATCTTCCGGTACTTCACCGAATCTATTACGAAATAAAGTTATAGAAGAAAAATCCCCCTCTCTTAAATCCAGAGGAAGTCCATATTGAAATATAAAATAAAATCTGTCATTCAAATCACTTAGATTAATCTCAATGCGTTTACTGATTGGCAAAGGGTAGTATAATTTATATTTTTGCTCTAGAGCCTTTACGTCATCACCGTTATAGATTGTAATAGCTATTTTCAAGAGGCTGAGGTCCTTAAGAGATAAGACAGGAAACAGATGCATAGCCCTTTCGATGATCAATTATTTCCAGGAATTTTTAATTGATAAATCAAGCAAAATCTGTAACAAAAAAAGAGAGAAAAATCACTTGTTATTACAATTATGACCATAAAATTAAGAACAAAATGCAATCTCTTTGCATCGTTGAGGATTTGACATTAAAATTTAGAAAAGGAAATTTGAATGTTCTTGAAAGTAAAATCTGTGTTGATAATACCCACGCAAAGGGTACAATTTCTGCATTTATTAAGAACTATTTACTTTTAAAGGAACTCGAAAATTACTAGTTTACGCGATGTTTAAGTTCTGGATTCAGGACCTTTACAATAATTTATTCACATTCATGCATACAATACAAATATACTTAAAGCAATATAGAGCTATTATTATATCGCTTAATATTTGAATAAGAAAATGTAAATATTATACTTTTTGAATTTAAGAATGATTTTTGCTGTCTTGTTCTGTGTCTAAGGACATTACCTTTGTGGTCAGAGGCTGACCATTGATTTTATGAGCAAGGTCTGGTCCGTCTTGGAAGTCTATATAATCAACTCAAGCGCGGATTGCTCATGGATATTCATTCGTTCAGCGCCGATCACTTAATGAAAAAAAATGCCATGTATGCGGTCAGAGGCGACCAGCTGAGGGCCTTACCTGCTTGTAGGGGAGGGTGCTCCGAGAACTGGAGATTCAGTTTGACCGCGCGGAGGTGGATAAGCTCATACCTGCGAGAAGGTGGTTGAGTGAACATTTATGCTTGTTACTGCGCGAAGGCGGTAACATGTACCTTTAGAATGTATTGATATCATATTGTCCACAACAATTTTGTGTTTGTCCTACCTGCATGTATCCAGTTATTGTGGGAGTACAATAAAATAGTTTTGTCCAAACTACTGTTAATAATTTATGTGCAAAAGTTTTACTTTCTGAAAGAACTACACACACACATATAGCTAACTTTAGAAGATTCTAATAAATTAAACATGTATTAAAATTTCACCAAAATAGAAAATTTTAATTTGACAAATTAGTACGCTTATTCCTTCTCTATTTGCGAACGGTACATATATGTTTTAATTGATATTAAAGCTCGAGTAAACCGTACGGGTGAGATTTAACATAGTCTGAACTCAAAATGTTTTATACATATTTCTCATTAAAGATGGTATGAAATCTGTAAAATAATATGTTATCAAAATAAAGGTCGACAATAAAATCAAAAATGGATATAATGCAATTTAAAATGCTGTCTAATACTTGGGACTTGTTTATGCTAGATCCAACTCTTGATATTCAGGATAACTTAATCACAAAAAGGTAAAAACAAAATACAAGCAAAAACCCTTATTTGAAAAAGTAAGTTAATCAAAGAATAAAAGAAAAAAAAAAATACAAAGAATCAAAATTCACATCTTAAATTCTGAATATATATTTTTTAAAAATACCAGTGTACATATATTCACACACATACATGTTAATTATATGCGTTTATTACGCTTCAGGCATAGTATTATCATCTGTTTTCAGTATTTGTAATGTAGTCCTCCCGATAAGAAACTAATATATAAATTAGGTCCAGAATTTTCGGAATTTTATTGGCGAGTGGAATTAATCATGTGAGAAAAAATAGTTTAAAATTTTCAAAAACACTTGTCCCAATTTTGAGAAGAATAATAAGATTTTTTTTTTCTTTTGAAAAAAAAACCAGAATAAGATTGGCTTTTCATCACGGTCATTGAAAAGAGGAAAAAACAAATAAATATCAAATTAAAACTGAAGTTTCATTTAAGATAAATGCTTCAAAAATAATTAAGCAATCGACAATCGAATAGATATTTTGTGCTAGTGATGTTCCGTTAAATATATGAAGAAGCACAAGTTTAATATAAATCGAAACAATCACTACAAATCAGGATGTATTAGGAAATTAATATCATTCATATGTTGTATCGGCACTGTTTTTTTAAAATTGTAAATTTGTCATATTTAATACACACCATGCCTTGGATTTTTTTTAATAATTATTTTCAGCATAAGAAAAAAAATTGTAATAAAAATATTTTTTGAGTTCATGTACCGAATCAATATTTTCAATTTTATTACATATAAACGCACACACTGCTGGCCAGTAAAATTGCAACACCATAAGGGAAAGCAAAGCAAAGAAGATATTTATTGTACGTAAGCACTACGACTTTTTTTTTGTTTGGTTTTATTTGCGTCGCACTAGAAGCAACACGTGGGCTATTGACGATTGACTCCGTAATTTTGAACCTCGGTTAAGTGAGGAGCACGAGCTGGCACCCCTTTCTCCTAACTTCCACACCAATAGGAGGACTTTGGGCCCCGACAGATTTAATGAGCATCAGCAACGGCTACACAACGTGTCTTTAGTGACAATGCTAGAACCTTAGCTTCAACGAAAACCCCTAGCCGCGAGCCCGATGCCTTAACCCCTGGGCTACCGCGGCCCCGTAAGCAATATGGCATGAAGACAAAGCATTAATTTTGCAAGTAGTTTGGGTGCTTACAGTAGTGCGAAATAAGTAGAAATAGCTGTCACCCCTGGCAACTAGAACGCCCCCTTACCCTGTTAGGCATGGAGTCGATATGGGCTGGTTTGACAGAAAAAGGCAACTTATTCCAATCTGCTTCAAGTCCATGACTCACTTCATCAAACGTATTAATTGGAGAGGGGTGGTAGTCAGTTTCTCAGCAACCCATCATTTTTTCCTGATGTTGCAATTTTAATGGCCAACAATGTACTTAGGTAGGACAACGCACACACATATATGGGGGCTTTGTTTCCCGAGATGCATCCGAACGTGCCTAAGAGCATTCTCGGTGAATAAATAAAACTAAATAACACCCATAGATGGCACTGAGTATTCCAATTTGAGCGATAAACATATCTCTATGTAGCTAAAGTCAAGTGGGGTAATTGGAGGACACCATGGAATTTAAGGGGGCTGGGTTTTTTTTTTTTTTTTCCCTGTGATAAGCGGAGGTGCGGAAAGAAAGGAATATGCTTAAGGAATCCAAAGTTTGTTTTCTCCAAATAAAAAGGAATTTTAAAGAGAGGACTATATTAAAAGCGTTAAAGATTAAAACATGTAAACCTTTCTCTGTCTCAATCATTTTTTCAGGAAAATATTATTGACAGTAATGAAAAATAACAAAAAGAAATAAATAATTGAGGAAAAGATATAGTGAATAAAAATGAAAATAATAAAAAGAATGTGAGGAGAGTTACCAAGCATCTATCAACAGAAATGTTGCTTTATATTATTTTCGAAGATGTCCATATTTAAATTATGAAAACAATCAATATAATGAGTATTCAACCATTTCATGAATATATTTAATTAGTATTAATTTTGTAGTACAAAATTTGTATATTAATTTAATGAGTTAAATCTAAACTAATTGTATATTTAAGATTTTTATTTCTATTAAATTTATATATTACGATAGAACTATGCATTCTATTCATCATAAGTGTTCCCTGAAATTAAACTTACTAAAAATTACTTAAATATAAGTAATTGAGAAATAACTGTGGATCTTTTACAGTAAATTTATTTATAAAAGTTGCCATCCACCTACACAATTTCAATATAAATTTTATAGTTCGCTTCTTGTTTTATTGCCTTAGTAGTTAGTTTGAAACTATATTTATCATTGTCTTAATACATTTAGAAAAGAAAAAAAAGGGGGCTGGTGGCAGCATTGAAATATTCATCTTTGAACATTTTCTTGCTTTTGTCTTAATTCTTTTAAAGTTTCGTTTACATTATGCTATAAAAATATTTCTCTCAAATCCTACAAATAATACTTTCTAAGTGAGTCCACAGTATCAAAGAACTCTAACTTATATTTTTAAATTTTTCTTCATTTATGCCTGTTTCAAAGGATAAAAATATGATTTATGTAAATAAGAATTGATAATTTTTCATTTTAATAATTTGATTGATTTTATTAACGTCACAGAGAAAACACGAGGGCCTTTGGCGGACGACTTGCAATTAACCTTGGAAGTAACAAGAACGAAACTGAGCTGGCACCTCCCTCTAAACTTCTACACCATGCAATGGAAGGATTTGAGTCACGACAGATTTAATGTGCATCATCCGCACATTAAATCTGTCCGATCATAAATCATCATGGCCGACTGGCCAGTATCACTTAGTAGACACTTCAAATGAAAATGGCAGTTTAAACAATTAAGAAGACTTGAAATATCCTTGTTATAATTTTAATGATTTAATCAGAGACCAGAATTCACGGATTTCAATGCAAGACAATTTCGTCATGCCCGATGTAGATATGAAATGAAGCAACGAGGGAAGAAAGAAAACAAGCAAAGAAATCGATGATTAAAGTCATATATTGAGGATCCCAAAATTGAGTATACACCTTCCTTTTCCGACATTAAAAGTATAAAAAATAATACTGAATATTTATAAAATTATATACATCGAAGTGATAAAATCGTTTGAGAAATGTACTGATGTGAAAATAAGTATGTGTGTAAATCTTTTAATAATTTCATATATAATTTTAAAGCAGAAACTACAACATAATAAAGTCAAAAAGTGAGTATATAACTAACTTTTAAAGAAAACATAAAAAACAAACTAATATTTAGTTGCTCACTCTTTCGAATTAATGTCGCTTCCAGATGGTGTGACATCGATTTAATAGGTTTTAAGTCGCTTCAATTTGTGATTTTAGTATATCCTTCTCTTAAACAATTTTAAATAGTCTTTACTGCGACATGGTGATTTTGGTCAGATGTTCGAACTGACCATACATTTTTAAACATTGAGATTAAGTGATTGTAGGTGTGTGCCATCTGCTTCTAAGTTGCATTACATAAATGAACAACTTTAGCTGTATACTTAGGACAATTATTGTGTTGAAAATGAAACTCGATTCCAAACCCAACTTTTCAGCACTTTGCCCTATATTATTTCTCAGAATGTTCAAGTACTGAATTTTGTTCATGATCCTATCAATAAACAAAACTTCCACACGATTGTGACATACCGTTCCATACAGTACAGAGTTCCTCCATGCCGACAGTAGGAACGGATTATTTTAGAAGCAACTCATTGATAGGCTACCGCTAAACATAGCATCGACCACATCACTTCGAAAACTTAATCTTGCTCTATCACTGAATATAGCTTGATTCTAAGTCTGGGGCAAATGTATTTTAGCAATCAAAGCTTTTTCTCCTGGTTTAGTTTAAAAATGAAAGATTTTTCCAGAGTACATAACCATTATTGACAACGACATTGACAACTTGACGGGACCAGTAGGATACACATGATTTGGAGTCCCGATCCTCAAAGGAGAGGTCCTATACTCCGGATAAAAGAAGGTAAAAAAAGAATCAAAATAAGCTAACGCTTAATAGAGGTGAGTTAACACCCGAAAAAAAAAACAAAGAAGCGCAGGGTGAAGTGGGAAATCAATCGAGAGAAAAATAAAGTGATCACAATCTGAACTAAGTCAGGTTGAAACCACAATAGAAAAATCTAAAAGAGGGGCGACAGAGCGCCGAGCGAAATCCGTGCAGGATCAAAAGGGAATCAAAACAAGCAGCGAGCAAAACGAAACCAAAACTAACCCCTTTGTGGGGGAGAGTCGAAGGGAAGAGGAGAAAGAGACCCAATCCGTTGAGGCCTGCAATGGAAAGAAACTCAATCCGTTGAGGGGTCCTATCGAGAGAAGAACAGGGTGGCTCGTAGGAGCAATCGAATGGAGGAAGAGAGATAATTCTCGAAATAAAATGAATTGGAAGAGAAGCTGAAATCACCAGTTGGGAGCTAGGTAGAATACATTAAATATTAAATATGGAACTAGACGGAGAAGAAAAAAGACGGGCCCGGCATAATTTGCTAAAGGGCTAAGATGAAGTTGAACGCCGAAAAAGGTGAAAGAGGTAAAAGGAATATGAAAAGTAACAATTGCAAGTCGGTTCCGACCACAATGTCTCAGAGCAATTGCGTAGACAAAGTAAATAATTGTACTGGAGTAAAATGTAATGATTGATATAATAATGTAATAATTTTTTTTTTTTTTTGATTTTTTTTTTTTTTAAAGAGTGTAGTGTACATCGGTAGACAGGATAAAATTTTTATATTTTTATAAAGTATTTTTTTTTTTTGTTTGTCTAAATCTACCGTGAATGTTAGTGGAAGTGTGTGAATATTTATATCTACTCGCTCTTCCAGCGAAAGTAGATTGAGCACTAATCGAAGGGTTAGAATGTGAATGAATGGTGCTATGAAAATTTGCTGCTAGCTTTTGAATTGTGACTCTAAGCGGGTCGACTTTCAGAGTGTTATGGAGAATGCTGGAACTAAATCTTCTATTCGCCCCGATGAGTGTTTTGAGCACACCAGATTGTAGCTTTTGTAGAATGTTGATATTACTATTAGCGGCTGAGCCCCAGATGGCACAACCATAAGTTATAATTGGAAGAAGGTAAGTTTTGTAAACTAGAATTTTATTTTTGAGACTGAGGTGAGTGTTTGCGTGAAGAATTCTTTTGAGTTTATGAAGTCTTAGATTGAATTTCTTTTTGATGGTTTGGAAATGAGGTTTATATGTGAGTTTTTTATCAAGGGTGATTCCTAAGTATTGTGTGCTATCGCCCCAGTTAATTTCTCTATTAAAGAGTTTAAATTTTGGGAGTTTATTTTTGTAATTTCCTTTGCAAAAAATGATGGCTACAGATTTGTCTGTGTTAATTGAGATTCTCCATAAGGTGAGCCACTTTTTTAATTTGTTTAGGTATTTTTGTAGCTTGTGATGGACTAAGTTTATGTGATTATCTTGGGCTAGAATGGCAGAGTCGTCTGCAAATAGACAAATGTGAACTCTGGGATCATTAGGGAAGTCATTAGTGTAAATAGAATACAGAAAAGGAGAAATTATAGCCCCTTGAGGGGTAGAAGCTTGTATGTTACCAATTCTAGAGTAAGTATTATGGAGCTTAACCTGGAAAGTTCTGTTCTCAAGAAAACTGTGAGTAATTCGAATTAAGTAATCCGGGAAATTGAGTTGAATTAATTTGAAAATAAGTCCGTCGTGCCACATGCGGTCAAAGGCTTTAGCCACATCAAGGAAGACACCCCCAGTATATAATTTGTCGTTAAAACCCTGAGTTATGAAGTTAGAGACTCTAAGCAATTGGTGGTTTGTAGAAGTGTTTTGTCTAAAACCGTGTTGAAATGTCGGAATGATGTTGTTAGTGTTGGCGTGGTGCTGTAGTCTGGTGAGAAGGATTTTTTCAAACACTTTTGCAAGTGTGCTCAAGAGACTAATGGGTCTATAATTAAGGGGAATTTTATTGTCTTTACCTGGTTTAGGGAGAAGTGTAACAATAGCATGTTTCTAGGCCGAAGGAAAATAATTGAACATTAAGCATTTATTAAAAATTTTTGTTAAGTAGGTTAGTCCATTTTGCGGAAAAGATTTTAAGCAGATATTTTTAATAGTATCATGGCCCGGAGCTTTTTTATTTTTAAGTTTAAGTATTATTTCACTAATTTCTAGGGGGGAAGTGAGTGGGGGGTGAGTGGTGGTGTTGTCACTGTTTAAATATCTTCTAACTGTGCGTTCTATTTTTTCGATATGATCATCGGAGTATACATCAGGATTTTCGGTAAAACTCTCTTCCAGTGAGTCTACAAAAAGATTTGCTTTGTCCAGATTGGAATATACTAATCCTCTGGGTCCCAAAAGGGGGGGAATAATGTGTACAGTTTTTTTAGTGGATTTTACTAAGTCATGCAGAGAGGAATCCTCAGCTCTAGCAGTTTCAATTATGTTGTTGTTTATATTTTTATTATGTTCTCTGATTAATTTATTAATGTACTTCTTTTTCCTGTTAAGGATGACTCTGTAAGTGGGATCTCTGGTGTCTTGCCAAATTTTCCTAATTCTATTTTTGTCTTGAATTTCACGTCTTATAGACAAAGGGAGGTTGGAATGAGGTTTGTGAAGCACTTTACAGATGCTGGATTGATTAATGGCAGCGGAAATATGGGAGTTAAGATTGGTGATTGCATTTTCAATTTCATCAATATTGTTAATTTGAGGGTTCCCAGAGATGTTCTCGGAGAGATAATTTTGGAATTTGTTCCAATTTGTAAATAAATAAGTATTAAGAGGAATAGTAAAATTTTCAATATTTAATTTAAAGGAAACGGGATTATGGTCACTGGAGAGGACCGGGGATGCAGTGACTTCCGGATCGCATATTCCTTGTGAGAGGCCTATGTCTATTATAGAACAATTAAATCTACTAGTGTAGGGGATATGTGTGGATTCACTCGGAGCGTGAATTTTGTATCCATGAATTAATGAATGTCTGAACAGGACTCTGCCTGCAGGGTTTTCTGGGGAAGTTGGGCTCCAAGAGTGATGTTTACAATTAAAATCCCCTACTAATAAACAATGTGGTCTATTTCTGAAAATTTTTTCAATATCTGTAGTGAATCCCGTATTGGGAGGGGGTCTATAGACCGAACTGATGGTTAGATATTTTTTATCTTTTAATTCAATGTTTATAGTGGTGTGCTCTAGTTTGTTTGTGAGAAAATCGACCCTGTGATGTGTAATTGAGCTTTTAATTAAAATAGCAGTACCTCCTCCTCGGTGAGTAGTCCTGTCCGATCTGTGGGTAACATAGTTAGCCACATTAAATGAGTCAGATGGACGGAGCTTGGTCTCTTGAAGAGCAATAATATCGGGGCTGTGTAAATTAACATAATTTAAAAATTCTGCAAAATGAGTGTAAATACCGTCAGCATTATAACTGACGATAACTAAAGAACCAAAATTTTGCATTCCCAAGAATTTTAAATGGTCATGTCTTCACCGAGGAGGGCCATTATTTCATTTAATTTTTCCAACCGAGATTTGTTGGAGTGTGAGATTTTCACAAACCCGTTGACCAGCGAAAGCAGGTCACGACAAGCCGGAGAACCGAGCGCTGAAAGGCTGGCGCCGAATGAAGTGGTGGATTCCGGGTTACTCTCCGGGGTAGGTTTTGGAGGACAGGCTTCCGATAAAGCCCCTAACGTTAGTGTTGTGGGAGTAGTGTGTTTGTTTCTGGCTAGTAGCTGTTCTCTTTTTTTCTTCCTCTCTTCCCAGACATTAACTTTTGGAGGTGGAGGAGGTTTGTTTAGTGGGTTTTTACTACAACCAGAGAAATTGGCTGGGTGGTTTTCACCACAATGGCAGCATGTGGGTGGAGTGTCCGGCGAGTTTTTACACTCGGCGGTTAAATGTTTGTCTCCGCATTTAACGCATTTGGGATCTCGAGTGCAGAAATTTGAGTTGTGGTAAAAACCCTGGCAGCGAAAACACTGTGCAGGGCCTACTCGTTTCCTCTGGCTTTCGATTCTAATTTTACAATAACAAAGCTCTCCAATATTATAGATTGTTTTATTTTCATCATTTTTATCAAGTGTAATAAGGAAGAGAGGCATCGGAAGCCTTGTGTGACGATTAACCATGACTTGGCAAGAGTTTGCAATTATGTTCCATTTTTTTAATTCTAGTATAATTTCACCCGGGGGAGTAGTTTCCGGTAAACCTCTGATAACAACGCGTAATTCACGGTGCTCCGGCAATTGATACGTGAAGCTTTTGAGCTTAAATTTATCAATAAAGTCGCGGACCTGTTGGTAAGCCTGCGCTGATTGTGGGAAAACTTTAACTCCGGAACCCTGCACCCTAGCGGTAATTCTTCCGCTGGTCAAATCCCTCAATTGTTTTATCAATAAATCCTTTCGAGGTATGTTGTCAATAGTGATGGGAGGGACGGGACGCTCCTTTCTAGTGGCCTGTCGGTTGGAAGTGGTGGGGGCCATGTTAGGCCTAACGCTAGCACGTGCAGCAACGACCGGGGTGTTTTCCGGCTCGACCAAAAAGTCGGGCGGTTCCTCGATCGTTAACGAACCGAATTGGTTTGAAGTTTCCATTAGCACCTTCTTTTGTTTTTTGTTTGTGTTGTCATCGGAGATTTTTCGGGGCGAACGTTGTTTACGACGAACAACTTTAAAGCCATCATGTAACTGCATTTGGGATAGGGGGTCCCAATCTTGTTTGAGATTGTTCAATTCGTTAAGTTTACTCTCGCAATCCTTGCGAGCAAAATATTGTACCTGGTATCGGGCCGATTGGCGAATTTCAATAATCTGATCGTTAACTAATTTGTGTTGGTCTTCCGAGCTAAATTGGTAGCTTGGGAGAGACGAGAGTAAAATGTCAATCTGGCCGAGAATGGCCCACGCGGTGTCAGTACAATCAACCGAATCTACGGCAATCTTAAGTTGCTCTAAAGACATTGGATTAAAAGGAACCGACTCACCTTGAATTTGTTGATCTGTATCCATCTTGGACTCCAACCACGGTAAGTGGGAGATAGAATCGAAATATCTTGTAAAAAAAGTAGAAATTAAACCCTCTCAAGGAGGGGAATCAAGAGGCAACACCCGCTCAGGCGGGGAAAAGCGAGAAACAACCGGTCAAGCGACCGATTGAAGATCCAAAGGAGAAAAAGTTTCGCCGGTAGGTCGAAAGCCTACGCCGTAACCCTAACAGGTAGCCGCCGTCAGAACCAAGAGCTGTGACCGTACACACCGAAGTGCAAGGCTTAAGCAGAGAGCACGGACGGAAGGAAATTTGAGGTAACCAAATAATTTTATTATTATATTAACTTGGTGTTTATCTATATTTTTTGGATTAAATGTCTTATTTAAGGAGTGGTTTTCATTCCTATTTATAAAAAAATTTCACAAATTTTTTTTCCATATATTTGTATTTTCAAAGTAAAGAAAAAGAGGTGTTCAGGCAATTTGGGGAGCCATTGCTTAAATTATTAGTCTAAAATCTGAAAAAAGAGTGAAAAGAAAAAAGATGCAAAATATACAAAAACATTTTCAAGAAATTCATCTCGTCTAAAATCGGTCACTAGATCTAACTCTTTACTCGTCTTCTACTTTTGAGAAACTAAAATTTGATTCTAGCTTCTAGAATTCAGATCAAAAGAAACTACAATTTAAATATTCGTATTTTTCGAATTTTATTATCGTCCTGTGAAAATAAAACTTTCATTAAGCGTTTTCTATGAATTATCTGTCAATTTTTATTATTGACTTTTGAAAATTTTCATTACCGTGATAGTAAGTATTCAGTATCAATCTTCTCAAACAATGGAATACAAATTTCATGTTCTCTCCCCCCCCTACTATTTCCACAAAGTAAGACTGAGAAAAATTACTCCCCATTTGTTAATTAACACGTGCATCAAGGAATATTTTTAGTAATTCGGTGAAATAACTAAAAAGAATGTGGAGTGAGCCCCAAAAAACTTTCAAAATTTTTGTATAAATAATACTTAAAAATACATGCTTCGATTAACTGCTTATCTTCGTTTTAGCAATACATATCTTTGTTTTTATACATGAAAATTATATTAGTTATGCCTTCTATTCATTGTAAAAACTTTTTATATCTTCTCTTTAAAATGAGGGTGTAACTATTCTTAGATAACTATATTCACATTTTCCCTTAGAATGCAGTTTTTATTTCTACGGTGACATATTTACTCATTCTAATGTCACACATTAGCACTAGGAATCAGTATGTAAATAAGTTTCAGAGATCCTGGTCGTGTTATTAAAATAATTACTATTAATTAACCTTAAAATGCCACTTGATTAGAGCAATTAATTTATTTTTATATTACATCATTAAGATATAAATTAAAACAAAACATAAACCAAAAAAATATGTAATAATTTTTTTTTTTTCGAAATTATTACGAGGTGGGGTAGCCGAGTTGCCATGGTTACGATCTCACGGCCTGCATTGTTTCGTCAAGTCGTGTGTTCGAGTCCTGTTTCTTCCAACACCGGTTGTTTAGCTCGGTTAATGCGCGTTATATCTTTCGAGTCTCAGAAAAGTCTCAAAGAAGCAGTTTAAAAACAATCAATGATTCAAAATATAAATACTTCAATATTCTATTCGTACATTTCCTGTGGCATCGGCAACATAATGGTCATAATAGCGGGCATTGCTTTCGTCGAATCGTGAGTTCGAGTCCAGATGCCGCTAATGATCTGCCACTTAACGGGACTGACGCACGTTAATTCTGGCCAAGGCCCCAGAGCTTCTTATGGGCGCGGTGTGGAAGTTTGAAAGGTCAGATGTCGTTCTCGCCACTTGACAGAGGTAAAGAATTACGAGGTGTGTCATAAATAGCTCTTATGTTGCTTCTCAGAGTGAAGTTAACAAACAGTCCGTCAATCAAAATCGTACAAATTCAAAATTATCAAGAAAAAAGATAGATAAATAGAAAAATTGTAAGAAACCAACAATTAAAGGAAAGCAAAAGAATGCAGAATAACATATTTAATGTTGTAACAGGCTTTAGGTGTTTTTTTTCTGGAATTATTTGCCAGACTATCCTCGCCAAATAAATCTATTACACACACACGCGGTTCAAAATCTAGATATCTTTTAAGAAGACAGCGAAATTGGATCGCCGCTTTCGACGCATGTAAATGTGTGGACGGAACCGCTTGCAATTTAAAACTCTTACGTGATTTAACAACTTTTATTACATTATTACAACAGTAATTCCTATCGACTTAACATTTCAATTCCGAACTCAGTACATTGACTGAGTTACCTAATGCTGCATATTTTACTAGGAGCTCAAAAATGGTTGTTTTTCAAATAAATTCAAATGTGACATGTTTATTAATTTTAAAAATAATGTAAGTTCTTAAAATTTATCTCGATTTTGAATAAGAGCTAGTTTGTTTTTAACAACGGAAGAATTAAGAATTACTGAAGCAATGTAAGAGGTGGAAAAATTTAAATTACCTGGATTCACTCTGTAGTTGAAAAAAATTGCGCTTTCTTTCACAAATAACAACTAGTTCATTCTCCAAGATCATTCATAAATGTTTCTTTCCTAATATAAAAAGAAAAGAAAATTTCACTTTTATACAGAAATTCGATGAATATTCGCTCATAATTTTCAGAATTAGTTTTATATATTCATATATTGCTTGCTATTATCATTATTTAACCAAGAATTACATACATATTATACACGAGTCTCTTACTACACCTTTAACGTTACTTATTCATTACGCTGGTTGATCAATACTTACTTTTTGGAACTTAATTTATTTTCATACATTATTAAATTTCATTATATAAGTAACACATTGAATGCTTCAGTTTTTTTAGCATTGTAAACAAAATTATGTATTACATTTATGCGTCTTTTAGTTGTAAAAATCAGACTCCCGAAAAAAGTGAATGCCTTGAAATAAATTTTTCATAATTACTTTTCTTTTGATAAGAGTTCGCTTTGAATCAAATTCTAATAATTTTTTTATTCAATATAACCGCATTCTGATAAACGTCAAAATTTTTTCTCTGAGGTAGTTTTAATTTTTATAGAAATTTATATTTTTATATAATTCATCTCTATGCAAAATTTGGAATTTCCAATCAGTGTTCGAAGAAGACATTTCATTAACTTGATTGATCTTTTATAAATCAAGTGATCAGATTATCAATATATATTAAGAATGGATTTATTTAAATTATGGGTAATGGAATAGGGTGAGTATAAAAATGATTGTCTGTTGAAGAAGTGAAAATGCCCTTTTCTTTGAATAACTTTTTCAGGGGATAGCTTTCAAATACTTGAAATATATGAAAGGTGAATGTACCTGTCTCTCTGAGGAAAGAAATTTCTAGGGTTTTTGGGTGTGGGTAAAGGAATATGCTGACAACAATAGGGTATCCCCCCACTTCGCTACAAAATAGGAAAGACAAAATTGGTATGAAACAGCAACTGATGTTAAATGGAATCGTTATCTCTAATTCTGCAAAATAGAAGAGGAAAGAAAAATATTTTCTTCGACCACCGATTGCATGTGGCGAGACTACAATACTTCCCTTCCCCTTTGTTAATTCACGTCTGGGAAGGGGTATTTATTACCCAGTGGAGGTGTTTCCTATCAGCGACAGCCATTGGACACAACAGCTATCAGCACAAAAATATAAGAAAATGGAATAAAATTGAAGCAATATATATATATATATATATATATGAAAGCAGTTCTGTATTTTAAATCAAGGAAAATAATGAAAATCAATAACACAACAAAAAATTCTCACACACATATATATAAATAATATTGGTAAATTCCTAATTTAGCGTACTTCTTGGCGCGTTTTTAAAGCGCTAAATGCGGAATTCTCTAAGTTTTAAGTCGGAATCGAGATGGCGTTTTGACCGTTGGACAAAAAACATGTTAACTGTGAAATATAGAAAAACATGAGCCGAAGCGGTAGAAATGTTAAAGAAACTGCGAAGTTTTATCCGATAGACAAAAAATGTATTAAATCAGCGTTTTGTGGCAAACAGTAAAATAAGAAATAGGGTAGATCTTAATTTTACTTAAAACAATAAAACTTAGATAAATATATTTAAGATTGTATAAAATAAATTTAATATAAATATAAGATTTTTTTCAATAAATATACTTATACATAACATAATTACGAAATGTTGAAAAAAGATAAGAAAAAACGGTGAAATTATTATGACCGAAAAACAAATAAAACGTAGTAAATCAGCATTTGTGGAAAACATGAAAATAATTTTAAAAAACGCGAAAAAAGCGCTAACCTTATGATGGAGGGATGTCTGTGATCAGGCGGATAAACTTTTCTTCGGCATTAATTAAATTAGTAATAAATAATAAATTAAAAAGTAAAATAATTAAGTAATATAACTAAATAAATTAAAATATAATATAATTAAGTAGTATAATTAATAAATAATATAATATTAATAAGAAATATAATATATAAATATATAGAATTAGAATAAATCAAATGTAAATAGTATATTATAATAAAATAAAAATTAATAAGAATTAAATTAAATCAAATATAAATAGTATAATATTAATAACAATTAAAATTAAAATATATATAGTTTAATATAAATAAGAAATAAAATTGAAATATATAGTGCAATATAAATAAGAATTAAAATTAAAATATATATAGTGTAATATAAATAAGAAATAAAATTGAAATATTTATATATAGTGTAATATAAATAAAAAATGAAATTAAAATATATATAGTATAATATAAATAAGAATAAAATTCAAATATATAGTATAATATAAATAAGAATTAAATATATATAAATAATATAGCCTAGGCTAAAAATTAAATAATATATAATATAAATAAGAATTAAAATATGTATAATTTAAATAAGAATTAAAATATATATAATATAAATAAGAATT
>BMAW01081722.1:0-14593 GCA_019974015.1 Nephila pilipes | reverse complement strand
TGTTGTAACCCTACTAATATGAAAGTGGGAATCTGTTTCTATTCATGAGATTGGTTTATTCTATTTCTATATGTTCTAATTAAAAACAAGATTTTTACGATTTTACGACTTTTTTGGATGGGTTACCAAATTGGCAATTTGTCGCCTTTTTGAATTTTCCCCAACCACCAAAAAGTAAGCTAATTTAAGATGCACCCAATTTTTTTTTTTTATTTAAATATAACTTATTGGTATGGTTCATTTTTAACCCACCAATCAGTGTACATATCCATGGTGAATTCTTTCATGTACAATAGTGGTAGGTATAAATATTGTGGGTAAGGTTTCACTTCTTTTAAATATTTGGTTGTAGTAATGTGTTTTATTATTTATTTGTAGTCTGTTTGAATGGCTCATATGGCTAGCTGATGGCAGTTGCCTAAAATGTTTCTACACTATTTATGTGGCATATTTGAAAATTTTTACATATTTTTTTTTTTTTAGTGCTTTCTTTTAGATTAATCAAAGGGGTTTTTTTTTAAGATTTTTTTTTGTTTAATCAAATACATTTTCCAGATTCTTTGGTTTTACAGTTTATTGGATATTTATTTATTTATATTTTAGCTGTGTGTTGTTTATTTGAATTTGGTTAATATTTTAACTATGTTTACTTTCTTCTCTTTTCTATAGTTAATTTTCTGAATTTTGCTGATTTTCGGTTCATGACCATATTTTATTATAATGCAATTGACTTTTGAGTATTGGTTTGACCAGTAATAAATACGCATTATTCCATTCCAAAGCATGGAACAGTTTAATTACACTATTTTCATTATTCTAAAGTTTTGCTTTTCTTTCACCGGGCTATCTCAATTTAAGTTACAGTAACGTAATTTGAAGACCTTTTTTTAAAAAAATTTTTATGTTTAATTAATTATAATAATATTCATATAAAATATATTAATTTCCCTTTTGTTTTTTTTTTTTTTTTTTTTTTTATTTTTTTAATTTTTTAATTTTTTTTTTTTTTTTACAATTATGTATGAATTTATGATTGAAATATTGAATTTGTTCAGGGTGTGATATTTTGTGAATCATAATTTTGATGTTTATCCACACACACATGTATATATATATATATATATATGTGTGTGTGTGTGTGTGTATGTATGTAACGATTGCTTATCGAGCAAACTATACAAAAACCACGTGTAAAGCAGACCCACGTTATGCTGAACCTCGCGTTTAAGGAGTCCGATTGAAATCGTAGATATGCACAATCAAATGAATTAAATGTACGAGATGCATAAATCCTAAATATGAGAAAGGAGGACGGCATTGGGGTTGAATCCATGTCGCAAATCAAACATAAGAGTACAATGATTAAAACCATTCTGTAGTTGGCACGTGGTGAAGTACTTAGAGAAATATTTTCATTTCGATTATTTCATTCGATTTGATTTATTTTTTTTAAAAAAATTCAATCCGTTTTATTTCCATTAACTTCTTGAAAAACATGCGAGATAGAATACACAAAGGCAACATATTATATTAAGAAAATTATTATGCAAAGTTAATACATAGTTAAAAAAAAAAGAGAGAAATTTCGAAATCAGAGAAAATTAAATGTAATTATTACAACATCACAGTAAAGTAAAAATCATTGTATTGTAATTAAATAACCAGGATAATCTAAATGTGTATTAAATCTTTATATACAAGCATGAAATGCAAAAAGAGTATTTTTCTCGAATTGTTAAGTGGCGTAATCCTTAAAGACAGAATTGAATACTTTTAAATTCACAAAGAACATTTGTATATTAGTACGAATATCATAACGTATCAAAGAAAACTATTATAAATAATACTCCCTCACTAATATATAAATATATACATTCTTCCATGTGAATGAAACATAATTCTTGATATATAAAAGAAAACTAAACAAATGTGATGTATAAGTTTAAATAACGTGAATTTGTATGATAAATAGAATGAAATTGATTTGATACACAACATCAAATTCTAACTTGCTTAAATTAAGGTTGAAGAGGAAAGCTGTTCCTTTCAGCAAAATTTTAAGATAATATTTTTTATCATAAAAATAAATATGTCAACCACTTGAAATTAAAATCACTCATTTGAAAATAAAAAAAGAAAAAGAAAGAAAGTATCAAATCGATACAACCTGCATAAAACGTTCGCAACTTATCCTACTTTGAGCGCGTGTTGCAGACATGCACTTCAGAGAGTGCAGGCGAAATAAATTGTGTTACAGCAATCATTTTCCTAAAATCTGTTGTGCGCATGCTCTGTTAATCAAAGTCGCCAACGCGGAATCAAGTCACTGTTGGCGATTTTTTGCCAGTGATTTGGAAGATAATGATGACTTTAATGATTTCTGAGCAGAGGAACAGCCTCAGCTCGTACTAACGTTTGTGATTTTGCATTTCAATGAAGTTTGACCAATTGTAGAAAAAAAATAAAAACATTTGACAGCTTACTTGTGTTACACATGTTCACTTTGCAGCCATGGGTTGGAGACAAAGGAGGTTGTGATGGAGTATTCTAGAAAGAGTCGGATTATCAGTTATTCCTCTAAAATATATTTAATAAAATTCAGAGATAAAAACCAACGTTTTATATATGACATATTAATTAACATTAAATTCAAAACAAACACGTGAAAAATTTAATTATAATTTCATTTTAATCATCATTTATTGAATGTTTTTACGGAAAAATTTTACAACTACAAGCCTTTCCTCGGTTCCAAACATTTTTGGATTACCAGATCTAACTACGTGATATGTCATTTGAGGCTAATTTGAGTATGATTGGTTAAGTGTAGATCTAATCTACATAATGATACGCGTCCATACTCTTCTAGACCTCAAAACGTGGACAAAACACAAAGAACTTTATTATTTTTAGGAACATGAAAACGCTACAAAATAGAATAAAATTTTTAAAAAAAATTATCCGTTATTTATTTTAAGACAAATATTTATTATATAATGCCTTAATAATATTTCCATAATATTTTCTATACATATGAGGATATTAGCCTATATTGCACCATCTTCATCAATCTATCTCATAATTAACAATGGATTACAATTCTTTTTTTCAGATTAAGTTATTTTACAATTGTGTAGACTTAAAATTACGAATGGAGCAAATAAAAGAAGTATGTGTCTAATAATTTTACTAATTCATGATTTCGTCATGCTAATTATAAATTCTACTTTCTTAGTACTTCTGAAATGCTGTACATCAAATTCTAGAAAACATAATTTTAACTTTAAAATTTACTTAAAAGAGACATTTGTGAATAGCGTATTAAAATCTAAATATCAAAACATGCATTTTAAAGTTTGTAAGTCATTCTTTTAAAAATGGGAAACCAGAATTCAGAAAAATAAGTTATTGTGATATGACATGAATTCAAATATCTGGATTCTTTCTTACAGATGAATTACCATTCAAAGTCAACAACCCTTACTATCTCTCTTTTGTGAATACAAAAGTTCTATGACACCTCACGTGACGTATGTGGAATTCCCGGTGTTCCCGAGGGTGGTTAAAGAAATTTCCCTCTCATTCCTAGAAGCGCCTAGTGGAAGGGATATTTTGACTTATTAAAATTATTGAAATATTAGTTAAAACTTGCCGCAAATGTCTAAATATTGCATTGTTTGGCGAGTAAGAATGATTCCTAAAGTTTCAGAGTTCTAGTTTGATGAGAAATTGGTTAAATTAACGATCGAAAATTTGAGGACATACACACACCAAGTGAAATTCAGAAAATCGTTGTAAAAAAGGACAAGTTCCCCTCTTCACTACGCTTAAAACTTTTTAAAAATAATATTAACCCTAGATTGCTATTCATTCGTCTGGACGAGCCGATAACAAATAGCCTAATACTGCCTCCCCCAAAACTAGAAATGGAACGTGTGACTCAGAACCTTTATATAACCTCGGCTACTAGAGATAAGGGTATGTGTTGTTCTCAAAATATTTGCGCATGTAGTGTTTTGAGAGGAATGTTAGCCTGAGAGATGAATAGTTAGCAATCCCCCCCTCCCCCGTTCACGAGAAGATAACAAAGCATTTCCGCGGAGAAAAGTTTTGGGGTAGACCTGAGGTTATCCGTGAACTATTAAAAGAATTAAGTGATGAAGAAAATTATATTTCTGAAGATAAATCGGAAAAATGAAGATTGTGTTTAAATTCAAAATGACGAATTATCGTTTGAGAATACAGATGAAGGAAAAACAATACTTGAAAAACTAACTCAGGAAGATGAAAATAAAAATTTAAAGTCTGAGGCGAATGAGGAAGTATCAAATAAAAGCGATTGGATTGAAAAAATCCCGAACTTTTTTTCATTCCTCTAACAAATCTATAACATTTCCCGGAAAAATTCAGCTCACTGGTAAAGCTAAATATTAGTGGCCATCTGTTCCTAAGTCAAGCAACACAAGAACAGCAGCACGAAGCATTATCCATTTTATTCAAGGTCCAAAGAATT
This sequence comes from Nephila pilipes, assembly GCA_019974015.1. Taxonomy (NCBI): domain Eukaryota; kingdom Metazoa; phylum Arthropoda; class Arachnida; order Araneae; family Nephilidae; genus Nephila; species Nephila pilipes. Next base: position 10,080 of record BMAW01081722.1, on the reverse strand, counting down.
TAGCAAAAGAACTTTACAGTCCCCTAGAAACTTTTAACCAATTTTTTACTCATCAGATGCTAGAAAAACTTGTTTCGCATACGAATTCTGAAATTAGAAGACAAAAAGATCGGTATGCTGAACAAAAATTTTCAGTATTAGAAACTTGTATTGCTGAAATTAAAGCATTATTCGGAATACTCATTCTATGGCTATGAAGAATAATCATTTAGCCTCAAATGAATTATTTGATACAACTTTATGCTGTAAGCGGTACAAAGTTGTAATGAGTGAAGTGAGATTCCTCATTTTACTGAATTGTTTACGTTTTGATGCAAAAGAAACTAGAGTAGAAAGAAAAGAAAACGATAAATTTACACCAATCAGAGAGTTTTTGGATGAGTTTATCAGGAAATGTAAGGATAAACCAGGATCATATGTTACTATTATTGAGCAGTTATTAGCTTTTCGAGGAATATATATTCTTTTAGAATGTACATACTAAATAAGCTTGTTAAATATGGTATTAAAATAGTAATGATGTGTGATGTAGGAACAAATTATATGGTTAACGCAATACCGTATTTGAGTTCTCATACTCAGACCAAAGGTATTCCTCTTGTATCTTACTTTGACGAAGAATTAACAAAGAGCATTCAAGGGATTAATAGAAATATTACAATGGATAAATGGTTTACTTCAATATCCTTAGCTGGAAAACTTTTGATGAAGCTAATGAACTTAACAATCTTAACAACTCTTAGAAAAAACAAAAGAGAAATTCCCTCCTGAACACCTAGTTACGTTCTTGAACCGTTGGAACTTCGTTTTATAGCTAGATGTTATTTTATGTTCCCCCCTCCCGCCCGATAAAATTCTATTATACAAGCAAATATTCAGATCAATAACCCTCTGTTTGATTCTACTGGAGGTCACGCAGTCAAAACCTATTAAAATTTCATATATCCGAAATAAATTTCTAAGAATTGCATATGAGCTTCCCCCGATACATCAGAATTTAAGTTACCCCCAAACACTGGAAAGTTGCTCTAACCAAAACTCATATTGCCTACCTAGCTACGAAGTTTTACAATAGACTTGTACACCATGGAAACTCCATGAACATTTGCACTCAATAGCACACTCATCCCTTTCCATAAGATACAACGATTACTTCCTCGTCTTTAACAGTTCAGAATTTTTAAATTTTGTATTTCTTTGGAGCAGTTTTTCAATTCTTAATACTAATATCTAAATCGTAATTCAGAAACATTTTCTTTCTACTATTACACTTATTCTTATTTATGCAAAATAACTAATAAAATTCCATCAAAAATGGATACAATGTTATTTAAAATGCTGTCTAAGGCTTGGGACTGAGACTGCGTGTGCTTATGGTAGATCCAACTTTTGATACTCAGGATAATTTAATCACAAAATGGTAAAAACCGAATACAAGCAAAAATCCTTATTTGGAAAAGTAATTTAATCAAAGAATAAAAGAAAGAAGGGAAAAAAATACAAAGAATCAAAATTCACATCTTAATTTCTGAAATTTTTTTTTTTAAAAAAAAAAAAAATACCGGTGTACATATATGCACCATCTTACATACACATGTTACTTAATATGCGTTTATTCCGTTTCAATCAAAGTATTATCATCTGTATCCAGTATTTCTAATGTAGTCCTCCCGATAAGAAACTAATATATAAATTAGATCCAGAATTTTCGAGATTTTACTGGCGAGTGGAATTAATCACGTGAGAAAAAATAGTTTAAAATTTCAAAAACATTTGTCACAATTTTGAGAAGAATAATAAGATTTTTCTTTTCCTGTTGAAAAATAAAAAAAAGAAACAGAATAAATGGCTTTTCATCACGGTCATTGAAAAGAGGAAAAAACAAATAAATATCAAATTAAAACTGAAGTTTTATTTAAGATAAATGCTTCAAAAATATTTAATCAATCGAATAGATATTTTGTGCTAGTGATGTTCCGTTAAATATATGAAGAAGCACAAGTTTAATATAAATCGAAACAATCACTACAAATCAGAATGTATTAATAAATTAATATCATTCATATGTTGTATGTTGTATTAATATCATTCAAAAGTTTCATTAAAATTGTGAATTTGTCATACTTAATACACACCATGCCTTAGATTTTTTTTAATAATTATTTTCAACATAATAAAAAAAATTGTAATGATAATAATAATTTTTGAGCTGATGTACCGAATCAATATTTTCAATTTTATTACACATAAACACACACACACACACATATATATATATATATATATATATATATATGCACATACACACTGCTGGCCAGTAAAAATGCAACACCATAAGGGAAAGCAAAACAAAGAAGATATTTATTGTACGTAAGCACTGCGGCTTTTTTGTTTGGTTTTATTTACGTCACACTAGAAGCAACACGAGGGCTATTGACGATTGACTCCGTAATTTTGAACCTCGGTTAAGTGAGGAGCACGAGCTGGCACCCCTTTCTCCTAACTTCCACACCAATAGGAGGACTTTGGACCCCGACAGATTTAACGTGCATCAGCCCTGGGTACACAACGGGCCCTTAGTGACAACAAGGCTCAAACCCAAGCCTCAACGTAAACCTCTAGCTGCGAGCCCGATGCCTTAACCCCTGGGCTACCGCGGCCCCGTAAGCAATATGGCATGAAGACAAAGCATTAATTTTGCAAGTAGTTTGGGTGCTTACAGTAGTGCGAAATAAGTAGAAATAGCTGTCACCCCTGGAAACTAGAACGCCCTCTTACCATGTTAGGCATGGAGTCGATATGGGCTGGTTTGACAGAAAAAGGCAACTTATTCCAATCTGCTTCCAGTCCATGACTCACTTCATCAAACGTATTAATAGGAAAGGGGTGGTAGTCAGTTTTTCAGCAACTCATCATTCTTTCTTGATGTTGCAATTTTAATGGCTAACAATGTACTTAGGTATTACAACACACACACATATATGGGGGGGGGGAGGTTGTATCCCCGAGATGCATCCAAAAGTGCTTAAATAATTTAGTAGTCATGGTCGAGACAGCAGGCAACAATTCTTATTGTATATTGAAAATACTCTGAATATCAGAGCGGGATGAGGCATGCAGATGCATGTTGTGGGAATCAACACATTTCCGAGAATCTACCGCCTCTCGAAAAATCTACGTGGAAGAAGCGCTGTGGTGCGTTCGAGTGCAGTGATACATTTTTATATTGCAAAATTCAGGTGGACTAAGTTTTCGCGCGTACACTTCTAAAACTCTTACTCGTAATTAAAGTTGACATTCCAACGGAAAAGGGAAAGTCCCGTTTTAAATCCGACACTTTAAGCGAAATTAAAAATCCGGGGCCATGAATGATTGAAAATAAATCGTGGTATTAAAAAAATTAATAAGAATCCCCAAAATCTTTAATTCTCCTATATTTTCGTATCACACACACAGATATAGATATATTTTTTCATCTCTTTATATTTTTTAAATTTTCATCAATGTTTTTTTACCATTACAAATGTTTTTTGAATTTACAATTTTTTAACTGTAGATAGTGACATATTTTAAATTTTTTGTATCTGTTTTTAAATTTCAAAGATCTTTTTTTAAGTAAATTTTTGATTTATTGAATTTTGTTGAATATTGTTTTTTCTACATCTTTTGAATAATATTTTTTCAAAACCATACTTATCATTTGTCACGGAGGGAAAATTTGCAAAATAGTATCATTTTGGAGGAAAATGAAGAGTAATGTAGAGAAATTTTACAATATCCATATGGTAACATTGAACAAAAGTTTCTTTCAAATATTTCTTTTAAAATGGGGCTCTTACAGGTACTGCAGCGGCCACCCCGGTTATAAAAGATTGATTGCATTATTTACTTCACACTTAAAAGCAATACGATGATTATTGGCGACGGATCTCATGATTTTGAACCCCAGTCAAGTGACCAGGAGAACACTAGTGATCTAATTAATCTACTCTCCATACTTCCACACCACACCGATAGGATTCTTGGAGCCTCTACAGGTTTAAAATACACCACTACCTATAAATGGCGGCTTATAACAGAATCAGGATTGGAACCCAAGCCTCGATAAAAGAAAATGCCATGAACTTTCGGCTGCAAGGATCAATAATTATGTGAGAATATAATGAATCGGTGAAAAACATTTTGAACAAAGTACGTATTTCCTTTCTCCAAAACATATAACCTAAGGACTTTTTTCTGGATACATAAGTCTTCCTTCATATTACTTATTTTTACTAAGACTGCCGGAAAAATTGAATCTTCAGAATTGTCATTTCAACTCCGAATGCAAATCCGGGGGGAGGGGGGAATGATGGACACATTTCTGACATCTTCTGCAGCGTTATTTAAGATTTGATGCATGGATACTCAATGAAGGTTCATCCAAGAAAGAGCTAGTGAAGGACAAAGTAATAGTTTTTTTTTCGTATTATAGATTGGATTTATTAACATAGCACCAGAAGCAACACGAGGGCTATTGGAGTTTGACCTCGTAATTTTGAACCCAGGTCAAGTGACGAGGAAGACTCCTAAGCTGGCAACCCCTCTCCTAACTTCCACACCACTCCAAAGGGAGGACTTTGAGCCACGACAGATTTAAAGTGCACCAGCCCAAGCTACACGGCGGGTCTTTCGTAGTATCAAGGCTGGAAGCTACAACTCCACGAAATTCGCTGGCCTCGAGTCCGCTGCCATATCTAGTAGATTACCGGGCCACTTTTCTTATTATAGAATGACAATTACTATGAATGCCGATAGGTTACTAACTCGTGACCGGAACCTAAGATTATAATTAAAAATTTATCTTAGGTCAATAACAACAAAATTGGACTTGAGTCGAGAATAATACTTATAAACAGTCTTTGAAAATATCAGCTTTCCGATGATCACGTAATTTTTCTACACTTATAGTATACGCTCTCTTATATTACTAACCCTCGAAATCCTTTCAGCACTTTAAAACGTCCAATTTTTCTATCCCATCATTCACTACACTTTTATATATTTAGTAATGTTGATTTACATAAGACACAATTTATACACAAGGCGAGGTTCTAAAATCGAATAACGTCCAAAAGTTAGATGAAATGAAAAAAAGCGCGAGAATTTTGTGCCAAATGCATTGCGCTCAAACGATAGCACTCATTAGAATTAAACAGTTTTTCGAGGACTTGGCCAGAAAATAGAAAATGTCCGATTTTAATTTTCAATATTAATGAAAAAAGCGAATGTAACCGAACATGAAGTTTGAAGTTTTACACTGATTAATAAATTACATTGCTTTGTTATCTATTAAGATAATTAAAATTTTACGTGATTTATTTCCGTACATCAGTTACATAAAATTAAGTTACATAATTTTTTCCACCTGTTTCTGAATTAATTATTTATATTCACATAAAGTATTTGTTTAAGTAATGGTTTGCAACAAAACTATAATTGCACAACTCGTATTTATAATAATGAATATGAGACTATGATGCAAAGTATAAAAAAAATAAATGGGGTTTGATGTGATGGTAGTGTTTAGTGGCGCAAGAGCCAGATGTGGCTATGCTGAGGCATACAAAATGTAACTGTGGTCTTGGAGTTTGAAAAATAGGTAAAAATTGATTGACAAGATGGAGAATCTAAGATATAGAAAAATATCTGGGGTATCCTGGGAGGTGCATCCCCTTGTTCACCAAAAATATACCTATTAGTTTTTTCAACCAGAACTGTTAAAATTTGATCTGTGAACATCAGTTTTAAAAAATCATTTTCATTTTTGTAATTGCTGACATAACTTTTATTTCAACTTTACCTATAAATGGCAATGCACTTATCGTTTACGAGCCTTCTACCTTTTTCTATGAAAATAAGCTTTCTACTTTCTCATCAAAAACAAGAGAAAATAAAAATCTGCAGTCCATAGACAACATAAATTAATCGGTTGGAGTATTTTTTTGAATCTGGTTGTTCCTGAAGTTCGCCCTTCCTAAGGAATTCGCAAACAACTGATAACGTTGTCGCAAAAATGTTCCCACCCAACTTCGGACAATAGAAGCAATGTCGTAAAAAGGGTTTGGGAAAGATGTAAAAAGCTCGGCTGCGAAAAAAGGGGTCTAGAGTTATTTCTAGATAGCTTGATACAGTAGTTGTATCTCAGCCGAAGCAAGTAACAAAATATTTTTTGGTACAGCTAATGTACCGCCGAATTGTAAAGGTTAAGTGAAATCAGATCTCTAACACACGACTGAACGGAACAACGCGAACCGCGAGTTCATGGAAATAACTTACTTTGTGATGTAAGAAATTTGGAAGAAGTTGAATAAAAAATATTGAAAACTTTATTAATTAATCCAATACGACTTCTGTATATTTCCTTAGATATAGAAAGTTGAAGGCAACGTACGTAGAGAAGTTTGTTTACTGTATACACTTGGGTATGCCCATTTTTATATACGGTTACATTGGGGAAAAAAAAAAGTTTTTTGTACCTAACTTAACGCAGAATTAAAAACCGAATTGCATTTAATATTATTTTCTGTTATAAACAAATAAATAAAAAAGATTTTGAATTTCTTTAAAAAAATGTTTCGCCTCAAACATTTTAATCAAGACATTCCAGAAATTACACAATGTTAGCAATTTCATGAACTGAAGACATTTAGACATTTCATGATCAGAAGACATGTCTATGTATATCGTTCACGAAAATTTGGAAAAGGGCTGGCCCTAGATGCGACCCTTGCGGAATTACTGAGTTAATTTCTCGTTTATTTGAATATGTATTTTTAATTTTTACCATAAAATTTCTATTTTTTAAGTACGAGCTTATGAGGGTAATGAGGTAGGGCGGAATATCGTATTTTATCAGTTTGTAAATTAAGCCCTTATGCCAGACACGGTCGAAGGCTTTCTAGATATCTAGGAAAACTGCCCCGGTTCTTTCTCCATTTTCATGACATGTTTTAATAAAATTCACGACTCTTGAAAGTTGGTGGGCTGTGGAGAGGTGGCATAAAGCCGTGTTGCTTCAATATTATTATATTATGTTCTTGCAGATGATTAGTTAATCTATTTAAAATTACTCTCTCTGCTAATTTTTCGAGAATCGGAAAGAGAGTGATTGGTCGGTAGTTTTCAGCTATTGTTGGGTCTTTTTCGGGTTTCAAAATATGGACGACTGAGGCCGTTTTCCATTTACTGGGAAAGTGACCTAATTCTAGTATATGGTTTATGATATTGTTGATTTGTAAAATTAGTGGGGTGGGGAGGTTTTTTTAATATTTTATTGGTAATGCCATGGTTGCTTGGAGATTTATTAATTTTAATTTTACTGATGTAATTCCTGATTTCTGATGGTTTACAAAGTGGGAGATTCCAATAAAGTTATTTTCATTTCCTAAATATCCGTGAACGATATGTTTAATTGTCCTATCGTGTGTTGGTGTATGTATGTTATATAGCTGAAACTACTTTTGCAGTGAATCAGCCAATATTTCTGATTTGTTTTTGTCACTCAGTGCAATACCTGTAGTCTAAAGCCGATACAGTTCAGCTTTTCTTTCTTAACTCTTTTGCAGCTCCAAAGATGAAGTCACTTTTTGAGTTAAGCGAAGAGAGTGTTGACTTCCAGATTTTCATGGATTCATCTTTGATTTTTGATTTAACTACTTCGTTCATTTTGTTTAGGTGCTTCTTTGTCCTCGGGGTTGTTCGAAAACTTCCAGATTTTTCTGACTTTGTTTCTATACTTGATGAGGTTTTAAACCTCCCTGCTAATGTTATTTGTTTCATGTGTTGCTTTGGGTTTTGATGTATTTATGTGTGTGTTTATGATGTTGGCGATATGTTCTTCTAAATCCAGCCAGATCTCTCTCCAGTGGAGCATGTCTGGGATATGATGGGAAGGCGACTGCATTTACCAGAAAATGTTGATGACCTAGCCCGACAATTAGAGTAAATTTGGAAAGATATGCCCCTGGAGACTATCAGGGAGCTTTATTATCACTCTATGCCACGTCTTTTGGCAGCTTGCATCCAGGCTAGAGGTGCGTCAAAACCTTATTGAGCTCGTTACTTTGTAACTATGTAACTCTGAAATAAATCATTCAATTTTTCAGAAATTTTAATCATTTTCTATTCTGTACATGATTTTCCTAACCACTAATTTGTGTCTCCATCGGAGTTCTTGGTGTGTCGGGGTTTTTTTTGTTATGGAGTATATATGAGAATACTATCGGTTATAGAGTCTGCGGGTTAACGACTGATTTTCTGATGTTGCCAAGACTTTGCAATATTATCCGATATGATACATTCTCTACAAACACTATGACTGAAGAGAACTTGTCATGTTCAATATGTTGCTGTGTTTGACTGCATGATTCTTATTACCACTTAGCACCAATATATATGTGCTAACACAAATTTCAATTGCAAGTAAAGCAGTAAAATAAACCCCAGAAACAAACAGATAATGCCTTTGACACTTATTGAAAAATTTAATTCCAGTTACTGTTCATATAGTGAAAAGTAAATATGCAACTTGAGATGGAGTTTATTTTCAAAATACTTTATTTAATCTGAATAATATATATAAAAATGAATACAATATTTAGATCTTTCATTTATTTTTTAAATTTCAAAAGTTTTGAAACTTATTTTTCTCTCCTGCATTTAAAAGAAACTTAGTGCTGCCAATTTGTAGACGGGCATATTGACGTTCACGGTGGAGAGAAACGAGGATGTAATTCCGTTCAAACAAACCATCATTAGAAGGAAGAATATGGCTACGAATTTTTGGACTCTATAGAATTTTAAATGATCAATAGTCAATGCAGATGTTTCTTGTCATACTTTACGATGATTGCGAAGAGTTATCTAACAACAAAAAAAGAGGAATTCTGACTTTTGTTGTCCTCATTTATGACAACCCCCATCCTCAAAATGTTGCTGTAACCCAACATCTTTTGGAGCAATGTGTTGGTCACTCGGACCAAAGCTTCCTCAACAATGAGGGGCTTTGAAACAAAGAACTGGTTTCTATAACATCACTGGTGGCAACGTCTTTCGAAGAAGGTATCGAAAAGCTAGTTTAACGATTTTGACAAATGACTGAATCTTCGCGGTGATTACATTGAAAAGTAACTGTGTATGCACATAGCTCTTGTTGACAAATCCATGTCGTTCTGTAATTTTGTCTTTTTTTTATGATCCGTCAGAGGTTAAGAAAACGGTCCTCGTGATAATTCAAAGCATATTACTTAGTAAAAATTTAAAAAATAGACTTTTAAGGCAACATATTACCTATCATATAATAAAACATGCAAAATTATGCAGTATTTTTACATATCTGATTTTGCAAGTGTAGTCCCGGTATTATTCCACAAATATGGTTTCAATTGGGATTTTCCGTAATCTTCGTGATTAATATTGGATCTTCGAGATTTTTCTCAAAATCTATTAAAATTTCGTCTTCCTCGCTAGCCGAAATAAAACGTATGCACACATTCTTCACTACAAGTCTTCACCGCTATTGAAAAGAAAAGTTCAATGACATGTTTCAAACGCTATGAAGAACTTCATAGATATGGCACTACCCCGTTGATTTACACTCTATAATAGAAAAAAAAAAAAAAAAAAAGACGCACCAAGAAAGAATTGTTCGATGGAGACACATATCGGCGGATAGGAAAATTATGTACAGAACAGAAATTGATTAAAATTTCAGAAAAATTGAATGATTTATTTCAGAGCTACAAAGTAACGAGCTCAATAAGGTGTTGACCTCCCTCTAACCTCGATGCAAGCTGCCACACGACGTGACATAGAGTGATAAAGCTCTCTGATGGTCTCCAGCGGTATTTCTAACCAAATTTACTCCAATTTCTGGTAGATGCAGTCGCCTTCCCATTATATCCCTGACATGCTCGACTGGAGAGAGATTTGGCTGGTCAAGGAAGTGTTTGACAAGTTGTAAGACTGTACATAGCAACACGTGCCGTATGTGGTTTGCATTATTATATATTATATATTATTATATATTAGATTATATAT
>BMAW01081714.1:224407-288600 GCA_019974015.1 Nephila pilipes | reverse complement strand
TTGAAATAAAATAAGAAAAAATAATAGTATTAAAGTTGATTGTGTTTAATGTATGTACATAATAATTTTTGTCTTCGGCATTTTTCATAAATCCATTTTTAAGCTCTTTCTTTTAAGAAGAATTCTACCACCTTCATTATTTAATTTAATATTATTATTGTAATTTAATATGTTTTGTATTATATTCCTCTCTTCTTAATGAATACTTGTTCATACAAGATAAAAGTTGATTGTCCCATACCTTTATACTATAAACTTCAAATCCTATTTTTATAATCTTATGCAGCTTACAATCTTAGGCTGTTTAAAGCAATATTCACATATCAAACATATAAGGAAATTTTACCTGAAAAAAAACCTCTAAAAGTTTGAAAACATTTATATTAAATGTGATATCGTCTTGAAGCGAGTCATGCTTAAAAATTTATTTGAAACAGCTTAAAATGATTGATTGCCTAATAAATTTATTACCTAATACTATTCTAGAAAAAAACAGGTCTAGAAACTTGTTTCATAATTTCGGGACAAATGTAAACGTCTACTATTTTTCCATCAATTTGATTAAATATATAGAGAGGGGGAAAGCGATATATAAGAAATCTGAAACTTTAAAGATGCGACAGTTTGTGTGCGTTTCTTTAATTTTTTCTCACATTATGAAAGTTACGTTAATAAGTTAGAATAAACAATATTTATAGGATATAAAGGGAGGTGTGAAGAAATTTTAAGAATTCAATATAAAAATAGGATTTATTTAGGTAGTTTATAAAGTAAAATAACTTTTATATTGTAGGCAATTAATTTGCTTTGGAAAACTTTTAAAAATTCATAACAATGAAGGTATTATTATTTACACTATCAGGCAAATATTATCAAATTTCTTCGTATTAGAAATGCATTTTGTTATTTTCAAATTTAGTAATATCAAGAAATGAATAAATTAATCTTGAGCAACTAATAATGCAGGAAATTTTGGAAACATCCCAATGATCAAACATATGAAAGAATGATTTAATTCAAGTCCAATCATCAATATTAATTTTTGACATATGTTAGTAAAATCAAATAAAGAAATCTAAACATTTAAATAATAAGGGTTTTTCATTTTATTTCATAAATTCAGTAATAGACAAATACTGAGTAATAATATGTAAATGCTGGAATGCTTGAATTTTTTAAAAAAATTAACTATTAATAATACACACCTATTTTCATTGTGTTACAAAATTACATGAAATATATAACATTCAAATTTAAAGGGCATATTACGCGAATTTTTTTAATCTGCAGAATATATAACTGGTCCATTAAGTCTTTTCATTTCGTTTCTTTTCTCCGTGTATTTAAAATTTTTTCTCTTACCTGGCACATTACATGTTTTCGATGTGTAACATTTAATGTGAATGTAATAGTATTTGTTATACATGATAATTCAAATATTATATCCTTAGCTCTCGTCTAAATGTAATCTTATCACAAATAGCTAAATTATAAATTGTATGTCTAGTTTAGTAGACCATTAAAATTCTTACCATCCGCGAACTATTTAGAAATAAATTAAAAGTACTTTCCTAACATTTTGATAATATGTATCGACAATTCAAAGAAATGTTTCTCTGCTTTTACCATGGAAAACAAAATTATATAAATTATATTTATTTTCTCTTAATTTTAAATAATTTCTAAAGCCTTGCAAATATAATTTATTACAAATCTTTCTACCATACTCATTAAATTAGAGTTTTAGCAAATATTTTCCTTTGCACTTACAGATCATGATTGTGGCGATCCCTACAAACACTCTCGATAAATTTCGTTTTAGTGCGGCAAATGTCATGTTGCGCCACAATTTATTAATTGGCAGCATATGGCAGTAATCTTTAAAAGAAACAATTTTTAATGAACTGCCAAAAGTTTGGATTTCCTCCTAACGCAGCAATATGTTGACACTGCATAATATATATATATATATATATATATATATATATTGAATGAAACACAAGATTGGCGTGAGAAGGAGGATAAACATGAGTGGAGTTATAGTTCAGAAATAGTACTGAATTTGAGTGTTTCATAATTTGGTGTGTTTCAAAATCCAAATATTTTGAATTTAGAAGCATTAAAAGTGTTTTTCATCTAAACATTTGTATAATATTGGTGCTGACTAAGTGTTATAAAACTAAGTAGAATGTTTAAAGGAAACCTTTTTGCATTTGGGATTTTTAAGTCCAATTGCTTCAGAATCACTCATTTATTTCCTTCGAGGATAGATGATCCAAGAAACTAGTAATGTAAGTAAAATTTTACCTTATTTTCAATAATGTTTTAATAACAAAATCTAAGATAATAGAGTGCGCAGAAAATATATAAGGAACAAGTTAGAATTCACTTAATCCAGAATTCTTTAGAGAGGAAGTGTGTACAAATTTCTTAATTAAATATATTAGTAAAATTAAATTCCTTTTTATGTAAATTATTTGTATATTGCATAAATAGATACGCATTAACATACTTTATAAATTTTAAATTTAAATGTTACTGGGAAAAGTATAAGAACAATTGTTTTTCATCTAAAATTGATGTAAAACTTACAAATTGGAAAGCAAAAAAGGACCATTTTAACTTTACAGACTGGATATTTTAATGAAATTCCGATTTGTATAATATCTTTACGACTATTGAACTATCAAAAATGAACAATTTTTCTGATTATGAAAAAGGGAAAATTTTTTAATTAAATAATGTAGATTAGATGGACATGACATTTCGTAAAAGATTAACAATTTATATTTCTCCAACTTATAGTTTCTAATTTTCTAAATGAATCTGTAGTATATGAAATAGAGAAATAAATACGTAGATACAAATTCTAAGGTATCGACTGAAAGGAATCATGTCCTTCTCATATAAATCAGCTTAAGTGAGGAAGACTTGACTTGAAAAGAAGAAAAAAAACTTTTCGTTATATGGAATTATGTAATTTTTTTCCGAGAAAAAAAATGTTTATTCTTGTAGGACAGATTGCTTCTTTTCCCCCTGTTTTCAATATAATCTGCGTAAGACCAAAGAAGTTTGTTTTCAAAATGTCAATGCGATGAAGGACACAGTAATGATTTGGGCCGATTTCGCAGCAAAGTAAACCGTACCAAAATTCTTTATTAACTACAAATACTTGAATATGAATATCTTGTTAAATGAGATCCATTTAATTAATTATGACTGTTTTTTTCACCACAGAATAACCCTTCCTTACACATTCATAAGAGTGCAAATCTCTGATTTTAAGCTAATTCAGTAAATTCACTTGATTGACTGGTGAGAATTCCAGTCTAAATCCTCCATTAGAAAATTTATAGGACCTTTAACTCCAGAAGTTAGTGAAAATAGAACTCAAAATTACTGTAAATAGGATCTCAAGTTGGCTATCAAATAAGATCGGAATAAAATTTTCATCAACTCTTTGAAAGAGCTTTCACAATCGATGTCCTCACGACTTACTCAAATAATTCGGAAAGAAAGTTGTTTTTTACTTATTATTAAGAAAAATGTAAACCTTTTTGTATTACTTTTTCTATATAATCCTTTAGTGAAAACTTTGTATGGTCAAATTTAATAAGGCTCATATATGTTGTTTTATGTGTTGTAAATGCTATTGTGAAACTTAATTTTGAAGATCAAAAACTGAAAAAAAGACTCATTTGGATGAAATGAAAATGTAGTATATTTTTCATTTAATTTTATGTTGTTCTTTTTCACACACTATACGAAACAAAGGTAATGTTACAGTTTTATGTGTCATGAGTCGAACAACTCGAAATTTTACGCTACATTTTTTTTCAATTGTTTCGAAGAATAAAATATGTATGACAAAAGGAGGAAAACGAAAATTGTAAAAGAAACATTATGATTCATGTGCAAAAGAATCACTCGTGTTAAGTGTAGAGAAAAAACCCGCAAGAATGCGATCACCTAAAGGACAATAAAAGAACAAACTAAATTACGAAAGCGCTCGAGAAGAATCGCTAAAAGCTGAAGAAATAATGGCATTCGTACGGTTGATTGTTTTCCAGTGCCATAATTTACAAAAGCGAAAAGCAATTCTCACAAATGGCTAACTTCAATTGCTTTACAGAGTTTTGCCTAAGTGAATTATTCGATTAAGAAGCCTCGTGATAAATCGCTCGAACGAGTTTTCTTGTCGCTCGAAAAGAAGAAACTGTACTACTAATTGGTTCGTAATAAGTAACATATCGGTTTTTTGTAATTGCTACAACGTCGCGAAATTGAAGTTCCATGACAAACCATAGAAAATTATATGAATGTAATTGAAATGCCTCGGGTCACCTATGTATTCAAGTTATAGAGGGTGATGAATTTAGTAACTCGAGTTGCTAATAACTCTACACTAGCTATTGCTAAGCTAATTTCCTTAATTAATATTCAAATAATACTTTTCGTATCTCATTTTAAAGTTATTATACCCCAAAATTTTACTTTCTCTTGAATAAATTCATGAATATAAAAGTACTTTTTGTATTAATATTTGAAATAAGTTTCAAGAGTAAGGAACCTTTTTAAAATGGAAATTGCATCAATTATAAATTAATAAAAACACAGACTTCATTTGTAATTCAATAAATTGGAGCACAAGAAGATACTTTGAAAGTAACTTGCATTTTATGCATTTACAAATTTAATATAAAGCTCGAAAATTGAATTATAAAATCATGAACATGCCACATGAAAAAAATATCTGTACTTGCATTTTTTCTCTAATTGTAATTTTATAGGATTCTAGTATTCTTTCTTCAAAATCAACTTTATTCATAGTGCTAATAGTTTTACATGTTGCAAAAATAGGCTATTTCATAGAGAGGGAACATAACTTTTTCTAATAAACACTAACAAATATTAAGTATTACAGGGCATTTATAAAAACCATGAAATATATAATTTGAACTACGAAAAGTAATAAAAATGTACGTTTTAAAAATTTAATTCTATAAATTATAATTGTGTTCAGTATGTAGAATGTTATATTTATAAATACTCTACGAATTATTAAGCGTGATATATCTAAAAGTAAGAAGACTTCTTTTATAAATATTAATACAGCGTTTGATTATTAACTGAAAATATATGATTATTTATGTTTATAAATATGATTTTCTTTTCAAAAACAAACACATAAAGATACATACATCCCAATGATAATACAATCACTTTATTACTTTTAATTTAAGAAAGTGAGGAATATTTAAACTTAGTATGAAATAAAAGATCATTTTTCAATATCGAAGGTCTCTGAAGTTATCTTAGTGAATTAGTACTTCCAGGGCCATGTTAAAATTCTTGACTCAATATAAACACCACCAACCTCGAGTCTCATAACGTATACCACAAGGTTGTAGCTTCGAACATAAAAAATATGAATAGTCTTTATATAAAACATATATCAAGACTTGTATGTATGGCTTAGTTGTAATTACTACTAATTACTAATCAAGAAATGTTTGTTTTGTTAAAAACCAAAAAAGGAACAAAAAACATGAATTAACGTAACATAATTCCTTTTAGAAATTTAGAGAAGAAATAAAATGTTTTTAGTAGATGAGTCCATAATTTTAATGGAATGGTTTTAAGAAAGTTGGAGCATGTGATCCGGTTCTGATTTGAAAGAAGACTAATGCTGGGAAGATGGGCAGCTTTTGCATTATAAATTCGGGCAAGTCACTAAGTTTTCACATAGTGTGGAAGCTGAGAGAGAGATGTATAATTCATATTACATCCTCTTCCATAAGACTATCGCTCCAAATGATGAGCTCCATCGCTATTAGTGCAGCTTGAGTTTTATAACAAAAATCTCAAAAATTCTAAAGCTAAATTAGAGAACAAATAAACATGGTATTAAATTTATGTAGACCACTAAAAAATCATTTTCTTATGGAATGTAAGATTATTTTGAGAAAAAAATAAAGCTATATTAAAGATTTGAAGACATGTATTGGGTCAATGACTGGATTAATTAGAGCTGTCACTTATTAATGAACTTTGCAGGATATTTTATTAATTACTTTATATTATTTCCCTTTATTAAAGTGTGTTACAAAGACATGACTTTAAGAAATAATTATAGAGGCTTCCTGATGTCAAATTGAAATTATTCTTTGAAAAGGCTATCGATTAGGGAAATCACATCTCTATAGAATACCTGTGTCAGTATTCTATTTGAAAATATTAGTTTTATTACTTAAAGCAAAAAGTATATTCAACTTTTTTTTTCTTTTTGTTATAACCATATTAAAATTAAGAACAAGACTTCCCCACACAGTTATTCTTCAGCACTTCGTACACAGTTATATCTCCGCACTTCAGCAAATACGTTACTCTTGTGAAAGTTCTCCTGGAGATTAACACATGCAGGCTACTGTATGTATATTACGATATCTTAAGTTAGATATGAGATTCTCAAGTCAAGATCATAAGCAGCAATGGTTCCAAGAAACTAAGGAGTCTATTAAGTCTTTGCACTGGTATTTAGGACCCTTTTTCCACATTTATAAAAGTGTCTTAATCTTCAAGGATGGGTGGAGATCTACCACATCCTCGAAAGCTGATAAACTGCGAGGAATGCTAATCACGTAATAATGATGCTAATCTTCGCAGTAGCGCTTAATTTCAGCATCTGCAGGGCTTTTGATTTACCCGATGACCTCTTCTGTGGAGCCATAGTAGAGAGATGAATTATTGTTGAGGACTTATTAATGTTGGTTAAATTGTTATCTGGCTTTGGTGTTCTTTTAGATAACTGGATGGTAATAAAAGGTTCAGGAAACTGTGGACGCAGAACTTTTATTTTGTCATTATGGTGGATGCAAAAAAGAAAGTCTTTTCAGGATGTAAAACTATTTTAATTTAATTTAAAAGTTTATTTTCAAAAATTTTAAACTCTATCTCTGAAAATAAGTAACACTGTTATCAATTACGATACAAAAATTCTTCTACACGTATATTAAGTACCTAATAACGAGAAATACATCCATACCATGTACAGCTTGAATAATTTTTTCTTGTGAACAGTACTTGGAGTTCCCATTACATGGGTTTCATTAAGGTTTTAAGAAACATAATCCGATATCATACATTACGAATTATAGTACTGATTTGCTTAAAAATAAAAGGATTTCATATTTTCTCTCATTCAAACACTTTTGGAACTCTCGTTCGACCAATTACGAGTGATTTTTTTCACCAATTATGGAACATGAAGACTTAATCACGTTCCTGTAGGTATTATAGCTCATTTCAATAAAACGATTATTGCCAGAAAAAATGCTTTTCTCCAAGAGAGCAAAACAATTATTTAAAAGACAAAATGATAATAATTCAGTTCTTATAAGCTTATATAAATGAATTTGCTATTTACCTGACTGACGTTATTGCAACAAATTTTGTGCTGTAATAATATCATCAACCAGTACAAAAGTTCTGGTTGCTCAATTTAAGTCTAATTATTTTATTTAAAAAAATTGATCAAATCCAACCACACACATAAGAAATAAGTATATAATATTAAACAATTTAATCATAAAAACCCATTAAAAGTTTCCAATTCAATTAATCTGCACATCCGTTGTCATATTTTTCCAAATTTAATGAACTTAGAATCTTAATACAAATTAGATATCCTTTGTTATTTTCGTTTTCTCCTCTCATATTGCAACAAGTAAAATTTAACCCCAAACGTTCTCTGACTCCTGCTCTCCGTGTAGTGATCTTTCTGGTAAATACTCCCCTTGGTCAACACTGAAATAAATTCTTGGTGAAATTATCAGATCAATTCAGTATATGTCGGCTTCATTGATTGAATCAATTTAAATAATTAACCATCTTTTCAGATTGAGAATATTATATCTTAAGACAACTACAAATTCTATAAAAAATATTAGTTTTCGGATGAAAACTTATACATTACAAACGCATAAGAATCCCATCAGAACTGCTCGATGAAACATCCATTTTAGTGAATGGAAAGGTAACCAAAGGTCAGGAATCCAAAGTCAATTTCATTTAAAAATATTTGGCCTTCATATTGGCATGATACATTGTTACTACAAATATCACTTGTAATGGAACGACTGGTAATGAACATAAGATTCTATTTATTTGAAATCTTTAACAAGCTTTAACCACATTTCCAAACTCTTATGTCTGATGGAGGAATATATTTATAATATACAGTCAGGAAACTCGTCTTTTGTATATTTTTTTCTGAAACATTAAATACTTGTGATTAATTGTCTACTTGGCTCATTTTAGCTGTTTCAATTTGATGATTTTAAAGTAATCTCAATTAATATTGCAAAGTTTTACAAAACTTTGATATTTTATGTTTTACACGTGTTTTGATATCATATGCCATAGAACTAGTTCATGATATTCTCAAGAGTCTCCCTAAACTAGAAAAATTACAGATAAGTATGTTGAGAAGTCGCATATAACTTTGCAAAGTTCAGACTGGTGAGAAAGTATGTGTCGTAGTAGTAATTTTTTTTTTTTTTTTTTTTTTGAAAATAATTCAAATTATGCAAGAGATTCGATGGAACAAACAATGTATTTTTAATGCTTAAATTATTATGTATTTTGAATATCAATAGAGATTTCGCAAGAGGAATCACTTTTTGGCACAATTATCTTTTGCCATTCCTCATTCAAGTGTTGTTGTGATCTACTCATCTTCATTTAACTGAGCAAGGGAAAAAACTAGAAAAAAAAAAAAAAACCTAGGGCAAGGCAGATTTTATAGGAGGAGGATACAATAAGAGGAACTTTAGTGCGGATTGGTCTTATTCTTTGTTTTAAAAATTAGATACTCCAGCCTTTATTCAGCTCTAACTTGACTGGAAGATTCAGCGCATTGCAGATTTTAAAAATGATTTCAGACTGCCCAATTGGAATATGTTTTGTCAAATTCTTAACTTTTTTACCCCTCGTATCTCTATTTTCAATTGCATCTAACTGGACTTTTAAGATATGGAGTCCTCCACAAAAACCATGACAGAGAGTACGATCGGTATTCCATTTTTCTTATTTTCCTCTTCATTTAATTTTTATTTATTTTTAATTTAATAGATTTTGTTAATTTAAAGACGGAAATTTAAGAGACGTAGATGCAAACTTGGGTATTGTCCTCGATACTTGACCGAAGTTCCAAATTACGCTCCCCAACAGCCCTCCTGTTGCATCTATTGCGTTCCAGTGCCCATCTTCAACGAAATATGAAGTAACCGAGTTGTAAGTAAGAAAACCACAATTCGGTACAAGTTATAATCTCTCACAATATGTTTGTGTCATTTTCAATGGCATCTAAAGTGTCAGTATGCAAATGTGTCAAATTCTTTTGGTGGACCTCTTGTTTAAATGTGATATCAGAAGGGATGTAGGGAAACCACAAAGAGGGAGAAAGTTTCCATTCCTCCTAAAATTGAGATTCCGACTTCTGAAGATTCAACATTTTGGGCATCTATGGGTATTTTATATGCAGAATCAAAGCGTCTTAGAAAGATTATCTCCAAATTAAAATAAACATTTTATTATTGTGAGAAAACGCATATTATTATAAAAAGTTTTGACTTATTATAATTGTACCAATATGTCTCTTAATATTAATAACTAAAACAATTTTCTACAGATTAAATATGCTAATTTATAAATTCAAGTCATGGCTTAATTTATTTTTCAGCTATTAACTGTAACATAAATTTTTTCCAGCAGTTTAGAAAAATGAGAAAAATATTAAGAGTATCCCATTTATGATAACTATACGCAATATATTGATTTTTATTTCTGCTTAATTCCTTATAATATTAATATGATATTCGAAAAGCAATTAATTTTTTTTAATTTATAGAAAATTAAAGAATAAATTAACTTTAGAACTTTTATCGTAAACCTTAAGGTATATGAGTATAGAGATTACAAATGTATTAACACATATCAAAACATGTTATGTCTTAAGACATCTTGTCAAATATTCAATATAGTTTTCTTTCATAATTATTTTCTTATTCCACATTTTAATAAATAAGATAAAATAGAACGAAAGCGTTTCTAAAATATAAGCTTATTTGGATTTACTTATGAAATATTATTTTACTAATTTTTATATCAATATAATCAGTTACTTTGACAGCTAATCAACATTCTAAGGAAATGAATTTCACAATAATTTATGGGAGAGGCTTAAAATGTTCCTCTGTTAGGAATGGGAAACGGAAATGATGAAATAATTTTTCGTCATTATATAATTCGCACTCACTTCCATATTTTTATTCTAAATATATTTATGCATAATATATATATATATATTATACATATATATATATTACTCATTAAGCATATAGTTTTTGTTACAAAACATATAAGCTGCATTTTGTTGTATCATATCTTTCAACGTGAATTCTCTATTCAGGTGAGCTTCAAGTGATTTCAGTGTTTCCTTCATGAACACTGTCCCCATAAAAGCATTCTTCAATGTCAAAAATCATCAATTAACGTACAAATATTCAATACACTTTTATTCATTATTAACTTTCTTTCTTAAAATAATGGATAACTGACTTTTTATATATATTTCTCATTCAATGTTAAATGATTCTGATTTTTTTTTTCAATTGTCATCGCATTTAATATTTTATTAAAATTCGCATTTCCTAAGAGTGTATAAGGATTGCCCTTTCTAAGTGAATATGAGGCAGGTCAGTTTTTATTTAAAACATTCCCGTGAATCCTAGCACTGACTAGCACTTTAACTTGTTCATCGCATAATACAGAAAAAACCATTAACAACTGAAAGAAGGTAAATGGAATTGAACAGCGTTAACCTTATATTCAAAACTTCTGATTCAGCCAATTTAATCCCTGTTTGTGAAGAAGAAAAAAAACAGGGAAATTTATTGTATAAAAAACTTTTGTTGTATGTATAAATCTTCCTCTTAGTTAGAAAAAGCATTTGAAAGAGTTAAATAATGCTATTATTTTACGCGTGAAATTTTGAGCGGTCTTCTTACGATACATTATCCAATTGCGTTCAGTTGCTAACTCAATGGTTAATTTATTAGCATGAAGAAATAATTTTTTCCACTCCATTGACCCATTGCAGTTAAACTCTTTTTTCCAGAGATGAGGTTAAAGAGTAGCAAATTGGTACGATTTATGAGACTCATTAAGGAGAAAATGAAAAGACTCACTATCCTTTTGAATAGTGGTGTTTAATCTCGCCTTTATTTCATTTCTTCGTCTTTGTGATTGAAATATTGCACTTTTATGCGATTCTTCGAAAAAGGGATAAAAAAAGGAATCTGTTTCTACAAGAGGAAATGCTTAACGAGGAAAAGTAAGAAGAAAAATAGTGAGACTTAAATGCTTTAAGAACTTTTTTGTTTGTTTGTTTCTCCGTCCTAAGGAAACTAAATATTTCTTAAAAAAAAGAAGTAAGCCCTTTAAGAATTTTCAAATATATTATTATGATTTTTTTTGTAGTTTTATTTTTTTTTTTTTATTAATAATGAATATTATTGTAAATTACTGTAAATTCTTACTTAAAATAAGTTTATACCTCATGATTTCAAGCGAAAAGACGAAATATATGTAAAAGTTGGTTAATTGTTATATTTTTAAGAACAACTTCACCAGAACTCAATTGTGTTTTGTAACTGTACTTTTAATTTATCGATCCCATAGAAATTGAGCTGTCAGGTACTATTAAAGACCCATCGTATTTTGGGACTGATGTACGTTAAATCTATAAAAGATAAAAAAAAAAAAGTCCTCACATAGGAATGGTGTGGAATAAAAGAAAAGAGTGCCATCTCAGGTGCCATTTTCGTCACTTGATGGTGGCTCAAAATTACGGTATACAACGCCAATAGTCCATGTGTTGTTTCTAAATGGAAATTTACGAAACAATCAATAAGTCAAAATCCCTGAAAATTGAAATTTATTTCTAAAATTCTATTGAAAATTTTACACAATTAAAAATTTTTTGTTAGCTTTTGATCTAATGGATTATTATTTGCAGTTTGTTTTAATGCAATATCTACAAAAAATAACGAATGAAAGAATAGTATAACTACACTGTGACTTAGAACAATTATGATACATTACATTTATACTTTTTAAACTTCTGTGAATTATATTTATTGTTTTTAATTCTATTCACTGTTAACTTAGAACTATTTTGTTCATTATATTTATTTACCGTTATTTTCTTTCTAAAAATGTACAAACCATATTATTTTAATTTAAAAATTTCAGTACAAGTTTTTGGGATCCAGATAAGGACTTTTTGAGACTTTGAAACAAAAGCCAATGTGAGTAATTTATCAATTGTCTCCCTGTTTCGGCGCACACTTCTAATTGACACCCAATGGATGTAAGATATTGTTTCTTACAAGAAATATCGAAAATATATTTAAAGATTAATTTTCCCGCAATTTTTCTCAGGATAGTTATGACATCCACAGAGGGCTAATATAAATCCATATGCATCAATAAAAACATAGACTATACGAATTGAATTATTTTACTGAACCAATATTTTCTTGCCAAATAATAACATAATCCGTAAAGTATTTTTATATTACTTGTTTTTTTTTTCTTTGAAAATAGATTTTAGTACGCATACAAGTAAACAAACTCTGTCATCTAAATTTTTTGTAAGGCTGAATGCTAATGCTTACAGAATAAATGGTAAGATAAATATAATAAAAAATAATAAATATTTTTTTACTCATTAAAAATAATTAAAATGAAGAGTGAATCGAGATACCTCAAAAGTATTAATTTTCTTTTATTTATAAATAGCACTTAAATCTGGTATCACATGAAAAGAGATAGAGATATTAAATAAAACGTTTTGAACCTATTAAATTAATTGCAAATAATTACCCTTAGGCATACGTAATTTAACGTATCAGTCATTCTTTAAAATCAGAATCATTTTAAAAATAAGAAGTAATGTCAATCTTAAGGATATAAGACCACTAAAAGAGATAATGAATTATATTTTATTAAATTCATGCATGCGAAAGGTAAAATACTTAAATCTAACAATTTGCCAGGGATATGCTTGGAGATAGAGAATCCGAAATCTTAAATTCTAGATCATAAAGCCTTCGATTGTACAACAATTTAATTTTAATTTTGATAATCAGGTGTATTAAATTTTCAGTTCATCAATATATGCTGCTAGTCACTCCGATTTATTAATTTAATTTATGCCTAAATAACACACTAAACATTTATTACACACGAAGCTATAATTAAATATCAATAGTCATACATATCAAATCCTAAATTCAACTTATTTGAAAACTCAGTACATTTAATTTTCTCAATGTTTTACTTTGATTTTCAGAGAGTGTTTTCCTTATAAGTATTAATGAAGCGAAAGAGAAGTAGATTTAATGTATTTCCAAAGAACACAAATATTAAATAACTCGAGTACAAAATAAGCGGAAGCAAATAAATTTTTGCTCCTTGTACTACAGCTAATATTTTCTCTCAAAATTATTATTTGCATTGTAAATTTTTTCCAAAATTTGAAGATAGAGTTTTGAGCAATGCTAATGATATTGAAAAGTGCACAAAGTATCTAAATCTATCTCTTGAGTTTATTATGTCAAAGAAACTACAAGAAAACTAGTTTATTTTCTCCTTAATCCTGAAAGTTCAAAATTACGTTCTTCTCGAGGGTTTATTCTACATAAGCAGTGTACAAGCTGGTTTGAGACTTCAAACGTATATTATCTTATACATTAAAACTTTATACAAAACACTGAGGTAAAAAAAAATCAGCTACTGTTGAATAAAATTAAATTTTGAGTCTTGTAAGAGATGTCTCAATTTTTTCGCGTTAATTACAAAAAAATATACGTTATGTTTTCTTTCAAGAGGAAAAATTTCCATGTTAAAAATCTACGAAAACTTTTTTCCCTTTATTTTTCAAACAAATTACTTTCCAGAAAAGCTTAAATTAAACAAAACCATAGTTTGACGAACATGAAAATTAAAACAAAGGCGTACTTACTTGCAAAAAATTATGAGCTGAAGATGCAATTTACATAAAAAGAATGCCATGTTTTTACCATGAGAGAAAATTAATTTTTTCTTGAAATAAAAGTTATTTTTGAGACTTCGTAAAATATATGTAAAAGATTATAAGCTTCAGGTTTGTGTATTTTTTTTAACATTTTGATGAGGTATTAAAACAGTATAAATAATAAATAATTTAATCTTTGAAAATTCAAATTCTAAAAATAATTTTTCCATTTATAATTCATAACTATACTTCCAAGATGTTAACATCTCAAATTAGATTTAGGGATAAGGCATATTACATCATGTTTATTATTCATTAGTTTTAACAATATTTATATTACCACCACTTCTGTTGGTTGATATAAGGCAATCTGAAAATTAATTCTTGTTTCGGCATACGAACGTAAATGGAGATTAATGGTAGTGAATATAATCTACATGTTTCATATGTATTCTTTGTCTTTCTAGACAAACAACTAAAATTGGGAATGTAATGTTTGCTTTCTTGGTAGAGCTTGAAATTTGCTATACAGATAAACAACTATTATGAAATAGAAACTAATTGCCACAAAAATGGAAGACTGAAGTTATTTAATTTGATCATCATTAACTTTTAATAAAAAAAATACATAAAATTTCTATATATTTACATGAAACAAATTTGTAACTTCAAATTATTCAATCAGATGTTATCAATACATGTTTCAAAAATTTATTAAATTTAGCATCCCTATCAGTATTTGACTTTCATACAATAGTATATATTGAATCAACTCTAAATTATTTGTTTAGTTAAAATGAGAAATAAAAGATAGAAAAAGAAAAAAAAAAGAAAAAGAATTGCATTTTACATTTAATTGGAATATAATTCAGTTTCCTGTTAATAAATCAAACATTATCTTACTTGAGATGAATGTTTGACGATTTCTTTGAATAGAATTTTTTATCACATAACGTATAACAATATTTATATATATTTTTTAAAATATGAAATTGTTTACTGCTTCATGTGTTTTTCATGATGTCTGGAGTTTCTTCTGTTCCAATGAATTGTTTTCTAATCAATGTAACAAATTATTTTTCTTGTTTCATATAACTTAGGTAAATTACAGAAAAAGGCAAAGATTGATTAGTTATGTTAACGGCGCATTAAAAACAACACTAAAGCTACTGGCGACGGACCTCGTAATTTTCAACCTTCGTTCAAATGGCGAGGATGACACTTGAGCTAGTCCCTTCTCTCCTTATTTCCACAGGACGCTAAAAGGAGTACTTTGAACCTGGATACATTTAACGTGTGTCAACCTTTCCTACATAGCAGGAACATGTCAGAGATGAATCAACTTAAAAGTCAAAATAATTTTCTTCTGTGTTCATCAAAGTACGGAATCTTATCTACAGCAGTAAAAAAGCTATGATCTCTCTCTCTCTCTCTCTCAATGAATAACAAATAAAGACAACAGTTGAACTTGGATTCTTCATTCTTCATTACTTAAATGTTGTTACATACATACATGTGTTACATTGCTTAGTTCTCACCGTGATTCTTCTCTCTTTTTCGCTTTTTAACTTCTCTCGATGTAGCTAAACTCTCAACGAGAGTGTCAACGTCTATCGCCATGTGCTATAAATTTTAGCTGCATTCCATCTTTCTCCAAGGAACTAGTTAAATCAAAATAACCTGTACATAGTAATATTGTGTAAATAGTCTTACTTCATCTAATCGCGAATAAAAGTAATGATTCTATTTCGAGCCCCATCATTGGTTTAATGAAACTCGAAGTCATCCAAGAATCAAGAAAGGAAATACTCCTCTAGTCCGAGACATCCAGCCCTTTGAGCAAGAGCAAACCATTTTAGATTCGACATGTTCAAATCCCCTCTCAACACACACACACACGCGCGCGCGCACACACGCTCACTTCCCCCCCATATATATATATATATATACATTAATTTCGGTATGGCGGGGTCTCCAAATATTCAACACTTATTATGAATGTAAAGTAATTACCGTATTTTCTTACCGCGTATGGGTCGAAATATTTTGTCTTAAATATTTATTTTAAGAAAGAAAGAAATTGCTTCTTATAAAATGAAGTTAAAACTGTTTCTTATTTTCAGCTTTATCTGCATCATTTATGCTCCAAGGTGTTTGCAGACTCTTCTGATGTTCGAGAAAACTCAAATGACCTTGAGACATTGGTTTTGCTGGTCTTTCAAAGGTTCTGGTTTACGATTAAAATTATTTACTATTTCATCATTTTTTAACCCACACTTTAAAGTTTAGCATTTTTTTTTTCAGAAATTTTCTCAAATTCTTTGCTTACTTCTCATATCCCAAAAGATCTGGTTTGTGTGAATGAATTTGTTTTTGTACTATTATTTAATCTTTTATAAAAAAACAATGATAGACATATAAACTTAGCTCTTTATTAAGTCTTGATAGTTCTATTGACAGTAGAAACGCTTACCATCAGAGTAGAACTGCAATCGTTCATATAAAGATTATTCTAAGACAAGCCCTTGTGATTGTAGTTATTTATTATTATTATTTTAATTTCAATTTCATCCCCAAAATAATTAATATGATATTCATGCTATAATTGCTTATTGCTCTATCACATAAAACATGTACAATAAGTGTAAAATTTCTGCTATGGAGATTTGCTTACATATAGAATTTGAAAAATATTTAGAATTATGAAATATTGATGATCGCTTATATTCACAGAATGTATGTGAACATAAATATTTTCATTATGTCTTCCTTATATATTTTCACTTATAATTGATTTATTATAAATTTAATTAATGAGGCGAGATATATTTTATGGGAAATGAATATATTATAGTAGGAATTAATTACTTTTTGAATACTTTCATCACTTGATAATTAAGAGATCTGAACAATTCTAAGAAATATAAATCTTTGTTTTATCACTTATTATTGAAAAAAAGCAATTATCAAATATTTATGAGTATAAAATCTTCCAGTCGAGGCATTATACATTAAGCAGATCATACGTTTGTCGTGAATGTTGCTCTTTTAACTATGCATAAAAATCTTAATCGAAGTTTCACTTTGAACTATGCATATCTTGCAGATAACTATATTAACTCCAAATAGACTGAAGTAAATTTTATTAAGAGAAGCTGTAATTTACTGCCTTGTAAAATTTTAATCATGCGACATCATTTTAGATACAAAATTATAAATACTCTCACAAACAATTGTTTGCAATAATCAATATGAATAATTCATAGAATTCATATTTCTGCTGTATGGGTGTGGTCCGCATTTCAAGTTAACTATAGCAACACGGAAAAAAATAAGAGTATGATTACTTTCTATAATGATTTTTCTTTTAATTTAATCTTATGAAAAAAATGATCATTATGAATATAAAATAAGTTTATATATATATATATATTTCATGGTTGTATACGCGTGAAAGAGGCTTTGCTAAATAAAAAGAGAAGTACTTTCTCTGATATTCAAAATAAAATAGAAAAAAACTGGAATGGAAGTAAGTTTTATTATTAAGATACATTTTTAAAATAGACACATCAATAAATAATAATTTACAGAACCAATTACCAACATCAGCCACGATTTCAATCACGTACCTAAAGCAATTTAAACTAAAATAGTACCTCCCAATAAGTGACAGCCTCAGGAGCAGACAATTTGTCCCTTAAGTAGAGGTGACTTTTTTTCAGATGGCACATGAAAAATGAAATGTAATAAGAAACTGGTTGTTTCAAGCTTTAAGTAAATGATGTATAAGTAATATACTCTCGGATATTTACTTGAATATGAAGTTAATGAAAAATGATAATCTTTAATTAAAAGAAATTTTTATTGCAAAAAAAAAAAAAATGTAAGAAAGGAACAACAGAGTTTTGCCGAGATTTATTGAAAATAATTTGTTAAACTGGCTTGTATGAATGTCTGTGCATTGCAAGAATATTTTTCCACTTGGGGTTTAAAGTCACTAATGATTTAAAATTCTTTTTTTCACAGTTAAACAGTTATCCATATTTCTTAAGATTTAGAACTGTGTCTTAAGGCAGCTATATAGTTGTTTCTGTCACACTTTTTGTCTGTCTCAGCTTCGCTTTCTTCTCTGCTTTCGAATTTATTTTCGTTACAACTCACATCATCAAATGCAATAGAAAAAAAAAGCATTTTATGTCATCATTAGAATCTTGAGTGCGCGAGTTTTTACCTATTCTTAAATATTCTTGCATTTTAGCACAGTCACTGATTCTGACATGTTCAAACAATTGATTTTTATTAGCAATATTTTCACTAAGGGACATCAAAACTGGAATTTCAATGAATATTTTCTTAAAACACCTGTTTTCCTTTGATCCTTGTCTTGTTTGCCTTACTACTTCCAAGCATTGTTTGCCCCCATACTGAGAGCTATAGCAAGAATAACTACAATATGAATTCTATGAATGGGAAACGTCGTTTCCATGGCACCACAACTTGCATTTTTACCAATTCTCTAATAAAAAGCAATGTTTAGTTAAGTGGGATTAACTTTTCATTTTATTGCACTCTAGTCACAAAACTATTTTTTTATTTCTCTATCTCTGTCTCGTTTTTGAAACTGCTTTTCAGTATTCATGTATAAAAAGAGTTTTACTTAATAAGAGTAAACAAATTAAGGTTCCACGTCAAAGGGACCAGGACCAAAATAATTGTCCTTCAAATAGAGGTGCCTCTTATTCGTAGGGGTCTCTTACAAAGAGGTATATTACATTCAGTTTGTTATTAAAGGTGGAGCCGATGAATCTATATTTTATTCTGAGCGGAGCCACCTTAAGAGAACTTTGAATGGGAAGAGTACGCAAAGCCTCCAACCAAATAAAAATGAAAAGAGTTTTCTTTCTATTTGGTTTTAATCTAAGTATGCATACATTTGAATATTGTCACACAATTAACTCATTACACTTCCATCAAATCAAGGTAATGATATTTTGTGTGTGGTTATAACTGTAATTGTATTAAAATAATTATTTACTTATCAGAGTAATCAGTTCTCTCTATACCAAATTGTGCAATGTGGTAACATGGATCATGTAATAAATTATAAATTTTTTATACCAATCTTGTTTCAAAAACCTAACTAGTTATCTTTGCCTGAGGATCCACCTTTTGTTTTTGCCTATCTTGATTGTGAGCAACAGTGAAGTAGAGAAAACGGTATTAGAATTCATGCTTCAAATATCTATACTTCCATACAATGATACGAGAGAACTTATAATGTCGATATGAATCAACAGCAGCAACTAATTTTAACATCATTATTCTGTTTTACATTAGAGGCTTAAATAAGACTGAATATCATGATTGTCCTTCCAATAAGTAGTTAGTTTTGTTTCACGGGTTCTGAGATCTGTATCTAATATACTGGAGTTTTGACACACTACTTCATTAGAGATACATTTTTTTTTACAAATTTGGTTTGAAATATTAAGGCATTTTTTATCGTATTCGAGAAATACAACGGACTAATTTCGTAGAAGTCAATGGCATATGATCTGAGACAAGATTTTACACGCTAAGATAGATTTTAGATCCATACAACCCCAAGCAAAGAATAAATCTTATTTTGATTCAGTGAGCAGGACCAATTTTAGTTCGACTAAATCTCGTTTTAATTCAGTGTGCAGAACCGATTTTTATTCTACTACGTTGTCTTTGAAGTAAATAGAAATTAAACTAAAAGTTGACTTGAGTATGGTCAGTTTGAAGATTGTGACTGAAATCATTTGAATAACTCGATCCTTAAAAGTATTTATATATTAATGATAAAACATATATATTTGACAAATCATCATAGTAATATGCTATCAAGTGGGAACTAAAAGTTTAAAAAGGAATTCGGAAAGTATTTACATTGAAAATTGTAATAAGGTATTGGCAGGATCTTCACGTGATGGTCTCTTTGATCTTAAATAAAATATTGTATTTCGAAATAAAGTCACTATACTTTCAAAGCCAGCTTTGCCAAATAACGAGAAATAATGTCCGCTGATATCTTAATTAGAGAAAATCATTCGTAACATTGTTTTGCTTAACCGCCACATATCTAATAAGACTGTATAATTTCAACATTTAGCATATGAATATATAATTTCTAATTGGTAACTGAATTCATATATAACATTCCATTATTGCAGATTTGAATTTTTTATTTATTTATTTTTTGTGAATTAACTACAGTCTGCTGAATTATTTAAAGGGAAGCTTTCTTGTTTCATTTCGTGGCAACGGTAGCCTTGTGGTTATGGCAGCAGACTAGGGGCCGGTAGTTTCCTTTCAATCGTAAGTTCGAACCTTCATGCCACTTAAGACCCACCGTTAAGCCGGGGAGAGGGCGGTGTCTTCTCTGGTGTCGTCCTCGTCACTTGACCATGGCTTAAAATTGCAGGGTCTGTCGCCAATAGCTCTTGTGCTTATTCTGGTGGGACCTTAATAAATTCAAACATTATTTTCAGATATGCATGCTCCTTAAATAATTTAAGTAGAAATTAATTATCTTCTATACAGGTAACTAAAAATATCACTTTGATCTTGCGTAACTAAAATTAATGAAAATTGGTAAATAAACCATTTTTCGTTTTTTAGATTAATTTTATATGCTCTTTTTTTATATATTCCATATTATGTCATTAGTTTATGGAGAAAAATTTTACTCTAACAGTAATTACATATTATCAAAATTAGTCGAGAAAGAATGAAGTTTACAATTTAATACATTATTCAGAAATATAAATTGAGCAATAGATATTTAAATAAATTAAACAACTTTTACGTAAATATTTTAAAAATTATTTTACATTTTCAGTACTGTGCCTTAAAGTTTCAGGAAACTTTTGCAATAATTGTAACAAAGTCGTTCATTTGTACTTCTTAAAGGTTATCTCAAAATCAAAAATTATGAAAGAATTGAACAGAATTATATCCAATTTATTTTTAGAAAAAGATCAGGAAAACGATTGGTATTTGCTTCCATCTAAAGATATATATCAAATTATCTAAAAAATTATTCTTTCAAGTTAACACCTTAGAAAAATTGTTTTATTTAGTGATAAAGAACAAGATTCACAAACTTGAGCAGTTAAAAATAAACATTGTCATGAAATAATAAAGAAGTGGGACAGGGGCAGAACTTGTCACGCTATTGTCCTGTTTCACCAGGAGAAAAAGATGAAAGGAACAAGAAGAGCAGCTTCTTTCTTTTATGTACTTTTTTTTTTGTAATTAAAGGCCAACAATAAGTTACGGAGGGTAAAATTCCATTAAGCACTCCATAATAGGGCGGAGGGGGGAATTAATGTTCCGAAACATGTTCTTATAGAAAGTTATTTGATTCTGCTTCTATTTTTCCTCTCGGTTAAACGATTTTAACAAAAACATTGCGAAATGTCTTTTAATGAAACATCCATAGAATTGGTTAAAAAAACACAGAATTGTTTAGTAAATAGCAATATTTTTGTAGATGCTTATTCATTTTACGTTAAGTTTCCTAAAACAGTGGGGATTCTTTTCTATTCTTTTTTTCCGTTTTTATTTTTCTTTCTATTTCTTTTTTTGCTGTCATAGACGAAAAATAGATATAATACCTATATTCACATAGAAATAACCGAACTGTTTCTTTCTTGATTTGTTTTCTTTTGTCTAGTTTCCTTTTTCAAAGACTAAATCAGGATTCATTCTTTTCACCTGGAACCAATAATATGTATATAATATGCTCGTAAACCTACAAATTCAACTCAGCAATAAAAACATCTAACTTTTCTATCTAATTTATTGGTTTATCCTTCTAATCATCACATTTCTCTCTCTCTCTCTCTCTATTATATATATATAACATTAGTCGTCGTTTTATTTATTCGCAAGTTGAGGTTTTCTAAAATCAAATAACGTGATAGAATAGCTCTAAAAGTCAATTAAAGAGAAATACGCTTTATTACTCATTATAATTTATTTAGAGATAACTATCACTCTTAATTATGTTCTTTAAAATAAGTACTTACTTAGCGATTATTCTATCTCCTTAGATATATATTTCTTCCATTGATATATTTTCTTGTTATTGAACTGTGATATAATATTGATCATCTAATTTATTTTAATCATTCGTATTTAAAATTTTACCAATAAGTAAAACATGGGACTAGAAATAAGTTCGTTAATTAAAAGTCACAACGTTATTAAACTTTGTATGAATGAAATAAAACATTATTTTTTTAATGCGCTCTTTATTTTCTGTAATATCTTACGTTTTTTAAAATATTTATGGCATTTCCACTGTCCTTGAAATTATAAGATAAATTGTTGTAACGATTCGTTTTTTATCTGTCATTGCCAAACTTAGTTAAGATAATCGTAATCCGGTTCATTATATATCATTGATTCCCAAAGGTGTATTGAAGATATTCCATGATAGATTTGAAAAATAAAATTTTCATTTTTAATAGGTTTATTTTTGACTTTGTAATTTTACATGCTAAGTTTAATAAATATTTCCAAATTTTTAAACTATGTATCATTATCAAATATAATTAATTTTTTTAAAAATTCTTATGTAAATATCTTCGTGCTACTCCTCATAAATAAAAATACTGTAATTGATATTCAATGTTTAAAAATATAAACATTATCAGACAACGTCATAAACATAATCGAGTGTTTCTCAGTTAATTTTCAGTGTCATCAGTTTATTTCCTTTTAAAATTCTAATTATACGAAAACAATCAATATTCCCAACATAGACTGTATGTAATTTACTTAAAACTGATGAATATTACATGACTTTGATAAATGAAAAATATCGGAAACGTGTGTGTATTCTTCTAAGCAGATAAGAAGAACCCTTCAAGCAAGAAATAATCATAAAGCACCTTACAGCTCTTATTTTATTCCCAAATCAGAATTGCATTTTCTTCAGTCACATTTTAATAAAGGTAATCGAGAAAAATATAAATATAAAAAATCAAGCAATAAGATGAAGAATGGAGCTGATAAATATTTATAAAATATTACAACTGATATATATATATATATATATTCCTTTCTATTTTATAAACACTTTAATAGATTTTTAAAATAAAAGGAAGTTTATTCTCTGGGAATATTTTTGTATCATATTATAATATTAAGTTTTCAGTTGAATTATTTCCTAGATTACATATTTGTATCCTAACTGCCTGCTTCATTGTGTAATTGATTATAATATTCTGTATATTAAGTTCAGTGAAGATTGTATTCTGAATATTAATATAATTAGAGTGTAAAGGTCTTTATTAAAATATATTTGTTTTAATAATGCATGAAATGAATTGTCTTATGTGAAGAATTTTACAAATAGTATTTTACATAATGTAAATACTATCTTTCTTTTTTTGGAGTTTTACAAAATTACGTATGATTATTGTTTGTAATTATTTTCGACACAGATAATTACAGGAACCAAAATTTTCAAACATAAATTAATACTGGACTTTTTTAAAAATAATAAATGAAATATCCGATACCATGAAACTAATCGCTTCGAAATTTTGCCCAATGTGTAAGTAATACAAAATTTAATAGTATAGCAAATTTCTCATCATTAATTACTCAGGACATTAAAAAAATGCTAACGAAAATTGATAGTTAAGCGTTTAATTTGATTTCTTGTAAAACACGTACACATCTGTATATATACGGTGGACCTACTAGTAACAGTCCCCATTATATTTATTTATAATTTTATGAAACCAAATTTTATAGACAACAATTAATTCATTTTCTTTAGATATATCAATAACCTTAAATTTTTTCGAACAAACTCTATCTAGAGTTTAAAGTGGATTTAACATTTAATTCTACTTAGTACATTTTATCCTACTTATTACAATTTTAATTGAATAAAACTAATATTAGTTCATATGAAACAGAATTTTTAGTAATTAACTTAAAATTGTTGATAATAGGATTATTATTAATATTTTTGACGATAGAGACACAATTAATTTTCCCAATTAATAATGTTCTTTTGTTGGATAGAAATTTTTCTTAAATTTAGAATTTTCTATTATATATGCCGAATTAAAATAGAATTAAATTTAGAATTATATTATATATGCTGAAATATACATAAAAATATTTATATTTTTACATTGGAAAATCAAATTAGTTAACATGTCCTTAAAATTTCAAAATAATTTAAATAAATTATGTCTTACATGTGCTAGAGATGATTACTCCATAATTTTTTCAAAAACATTTTGAAATATATATTCTATAAAATATATTTATTCTCAAAATTATAAATTAGAGTAAATTTATTCTGTCTTTATTAAATTTATGTTTCTTAATTTTTAAGAAAAGTTCCTTAGTTCTTAAATAAAGTATTGATTGTATTGATTTATTATTTATTTAATGCATATTTTATAAATTATATTTGCTGATTTCTTCTTAATTTATTTGATTTCTTTAAAACTTTATAAGAATATCATATTTTTTTTACAATATATTAAAATAACTTCTGATTTTCAGTTAGTTTTAATAATAGTTGATAAATAGCGTTATTTACTTAATTATTTTGAATTTAAAACAGGAATTCAGTCAGCCAGGTTTGCTTATATTATTCGCGTATTGCTATTGTTCATAGTAAGTTTTCTTAATAATTTTATCTAGTAATCTTTTTTTTTTTCCCCCATTTTTGTCGTACAATAATTTTGTTTCCTTTTTTTGTATGTTATAACACTTTTTAGACTATAATATCACACAATTTTGTTTTGTTTTATAAGTCTTTTTATTTCTAGGATTATTAGTTTATTTTCTTTTTTTAAAAAACTTTTTAGCCTGAATTTCGCTTTTATTGATTTCTGTTCATTTGTATCTTTGTTTTTAAATTCCTTTCTTTATATGATGTAATTGCCGAAGGGAACTACTAAGCCAATAACCCTGGAAAACTTCCAATAGCATTCTACAGCCTGTTATAGTACTAATTGTATTACATTCCAATTTTTTAATTTTCTTTAATTTTTAGATGTTTCATTTTTTTTCATCCCTTCTACTATTTCTTTTAAAGAATTCATATATTATTTCATCTAATTTACTTGCTTTTAGAATTAAATCTATAATAACATATATAATGATTTTCTTGTATTGTTAAGTTTGAATATTTACTTTATTCCATTTCCTTTTTTTGCAATGATTTACTTGGGTACTTATTTATTTAGCTTGGTGTATATGAATTTTGCTCAACATTATAATAATAATTTCTCCCTTATTGCATTATTTTAATTTTTTTCCTTTTTGTATTCTGAAATTCATTCTAATATATATATATATATATATATATATATATATATATATATATATATAAGCCTATTCTAATATTGTAAATAATTTATGATTTTAAAGTATAAAATCCACAATGAACAATATCAACTGCAACAGTTAAGGGCTTAAAATAATTAATTTAGAAGAATAATTATATAAAAATGTAATAAATATAGGAAAAGTATAATATTATAAAAATACTTTTTTTGAAAATTGGTTCTTAATAAACACTACAAAGAAACGAATTAAGGATTTAAATAAGTTAAAATTAGTGGTCTCAGATTATGGTTTGAGAGGCGAGGTACACAATATTTAGTAAGATCCTGACCAGCCCCACGGCAATAACTTTATAATAAAATTGGTCGATGCCAAAAAACTCAAGAACCGAAAAAAGGAAAAAATACATTTTCTATAAAGTTCTAAATACACTTTCAAAAATTAGCATGCTAAACAGCTTGATGTAAAAAATATATTAAGGACTTGTAAATAACTTAAATAATAGTTATAACTATTATTAACTTACACATTCAAATGTAATATCCTTAAATAAATATCTTATTAAAAATCATACTGAGGAATATAATGTTAAAATTAAATTTTATTAATAATACAAAATTAATAATGATAAATTAATTTTTTTCAATACAAAAACCTAGGTCTAAACCAAAAGAAAAAACGTACATAACAAAACAATAAGGAACAGAAATAACTGAAATAAAACTATGCAAATACATATACCAAAAAA
Source organism: Nephila pilipes (assembly GCA_019974015.1). Lineage (NCBI taxonomy): Eukaryota > Metazoa > Arthropoda > Arachnida > Araneae > Nephilidae > Nephila > Nephila pilipes. The sequence goes on along the minus strand of BMAW01081714.1, from coordinate 262,399 downwards.
AAAAAAAAAAGAAGAAGAAGAAGAGAAAAACCATAAAGAAAAGGAAGTGTAACATTTATAAATTCTGAATATAGCTGTTGACATATTGACTCTTTAACAGTTTTTACCGGCCCAACAAACATAACAGAAATATATTACAAATCAAAATGGATTTTCCATAAGTTAAAAAACCCCAGGGTGCAAGAAAGCAATAAGAATAGAAAAAACAGAAGTAAATAATGAACATAAATAGAGAAACAAACATTTCTATATACAACGAAAGCAGAAAAAAGAAAATTCAAAAATAGTCTAACAAATTTAAAAAAAAAAATATTTAAAAACTTACACGAGGTAACATGTATAACAACACCAGCGCATGAATCTAACACTACTATAACAAGATTTTCTCACACATGCTAATACCTGAAATATTACAAAGGTCTATATAAGAAAGAAAGAGCTTTAGTGCAGAAGAAATTCAAAAACAACATAAAACAACTATAAATTTTAAAAACACATAGGGAAAAAACGTAGGAAAAAAAATTTAAAAACAAAATTTCAAAAAAAGAAATTATAAAACAATATTTAAAAAACAAATTTTAACTTACTCTGAATGAAATTGAAAGCAAATTTTGCTAACGCACATACTATTTTAAACTTATCCAAGTTATTTTAAATATCCTATGGTTTAGTTACAAGTCTAATAATACGTAAGATTTGAATATCATTAAATATATATATATATATATATATACAGCAGTGAATATGGGAATAATTGACATTGAGGGGTATAGAATCAATAAGAGGGACACAATTGTTTTTTTTTCCCTGAAAAAGTTCATTACATTGAATTTTGAATTTATTAACCATGCTTACTTAGCACTTAATCTAAAAATAAATTTAATATTACTTAAAGAATCACATTCAAATTCAAAACTAAAAACTGAAAAGTGCGATTGATAACTAATCCTTATATATTTGGACACAATAAACAACTTGACTTAGAAGTAATACAACAAAGTAAATACTTTTAAATTTTGTTGAGATTTTTTGTTCAGGTATGGTATTTTGTTTGTGTGGGGGGGGAGTGTGAAGGGGGAAAAGCTTCTGTCCTCTAGCTTATTCCCTGAATTCAACCTTTCATATATATACATGTGCGTGTGTGTGTGGTTAGACAAAAATATTGGAATACGTCTAATTAAAGTTTAGCACTGTATTTTTTTTTCTTGAATTTAATTGTCATGAAACCTTAAAGAAATAAAATATTCAGTTTATTTTGCGAATAAAAAAAGTTTTAAATAGTGTCATATAAATTGATAAGTACTAATTTATAAGAAACATTTTAAGATTTAGGTCCAAGTATTAATTATTTGGAGTGTGATAATCGTCTGATATGTAAATAGCTATGGCTATGACAGATATAATTATCTTCCACTATTGTTTCTTAATGTAAGATTATTCTATATTTCTAAAAACAATGTTTCAATGACTTACTCAATTAGGAATGATTCATTCACAATTAATATGAATAAAATTATCTGTTTTTAGGGATAAAAAGCTGCTTTATATGAATTATTATTAACTAAGCATTTAAATATGAACTACTTGATTTTTAAAGAAAATCGTGTTTCGAAGAATGCTTAGAGATTAGATAAACTACCCTTTCCTCAACTTTCGACAATAGGAACTTCTTTTCCTGTACGCATGGGTCCCAATTACTTTAGAATTTCAACTTTTCAGTATGCATCAAATAATAAAAAAATAATAAATAATAAAAAATAATTAAACTTATGTGTGTCCTGAAATTAATAATTCATAATATGCGTTTATTTTTTTCACTGTTCGAACAACTCGCATTCATATCTTTCATCTCTTAAAGATATGAAAAAAATATTTAAAAATGTGTAATAGTTTGGTGAATGATTCGGTCATATACTGATCTGGATTGAACGAGACACCTCATAGTGCCAAACTAACATTGTTTATAAATACTGTAAATGGGGAGGTTAAAATTTTGTTTAAACAGTGCAATTTTTGGGTGTGATCGTTGATCATATTGATTGATGTACACTATTTAACTCTTGACTTTTGTGAAATATCAGAAAAATATCCTTGATTCATAAGTATAACATATATTGGTATTATTGGTAATTAATTCACCCTAATGGGTAATAATAATCAATCTCATCGAGCTTGGCTCGTAGGTGAATAATTTGGAGATCTATGTTTGGCGAGAAAGGAACGACCAACTAGTTCTCCGGAATTCAATTCAATAGAGTATATTTGGGATTACTACGGGAGACATGTGTCTGTCTTGAATACTCCTGAAGATTTTCAAATGAGCTGGAATAAGGGTAGCTTCATGTGTGCGCGAAACTTTCATTCTAGTGTTTACTATTGGATTAACATTAGGGCAGTTCGATACCACCAATCCATTACATATAATTCGTTCACAATTAATATCCATTTATTATATTCTTTTTTACAAAACTTAATGCTTTAATAATATCTAGCAGTAGAATTATGAAAAAATGCAATGACTTATTTATAAATCATGCATAATTGTAAGAATATAAAAAGTTTTTAAAAATAGTTGCTTAAAGAGCAATTCTTTTAAAATTCTTGGTTTTACTTTCTTTTTAAGTGTGAAATTAAAATAAAAAATTGGTCAGGTCAGTTTACCTCGTGTATTTTCACTTCAACTGCCCCTTTACAAAAATATTTCAGCATTCTTTTCAATATAACAGACATCTTCAACATACAGAAAATAAATATACGTAACTGAAAAAACAAATTTTTACAGTGTAATTGAATAATTTTGATCAAGATTTTACAACTATTTTCAAAAGAAAAATACATTAAATAATAAAACTAGTTTATTCCTTGTAAGAATAGAGATACACGTTCAAGAAATAAACTCAAATTCTAAAACATAACTTCGTTAATCGATTAAATGATTCCCAGTATCCTTTAAATGACTAAAGAAACTTTTCTTTAATTTCAAGACACGCAAAATGTTACAAACTCTTTCCGGTTCAACGTAATAGCGAATAGAAATCAAAAAGAAAGAGACAGAAGGGATAAAGAAATACATCACGCGAATGTATCCAAATCTGTTCTAAAGAAACCTAAAATTCCCCAATTGTATTTTATGTAAAAAAAAAAAACTTATTCAGTGTACTTTTTAATTTCATAAAGATTGTTAACTTAATATAGAAAATAGTTTTTCAACATGCAAAAATTTCACAAATATTGTATATACTTCAAATGATAGAGCAAAAATATTTCAAAATGGCGTGTTACAACATGATCTGAAATTTAAAATAGATGTTGAGATTTCTATATGGATAAAACGTATAACAACATAGATTTAAACTTGCTTCTCATGGGGCTACGCTTTGAAAACCGACCAGTCATGTGTTGACTTTACAAATTGTTTCTTATAAAATGTATTTTAAAAGAAAATATAAAACTACTTGCTTTTCAAATCCTACAACGATAAAGGAGTTTTTTGAAACAGTTATCTACAATATTATTTTGAATAAAACTGTTTCTGAAGCAACGACTGTGACAAAAAAGACTCCCCTGATGTGTTTATACATATAACATTAATAACATATATTTTTATACATAATTTGTGTTTGGTACCTCTCCCTCGATTTTACGAAATATATTTAAAAGTAATATAATAAAAACCATTTCCTCATGCCTTAATTTTATTTAAGTATGTTTCATTTTTGTCTGTAAACTATTTACACACATTGTTAATATAGAAATTTGTTGCAAAATATATTACTTCAGTTTTATTATAAATTCAAATTTGGAACTTTACTATTTTATACTTAATTCTTAAAATTAAATAAATGTTAACTTTTCAGTTCTACAATTATGTCGATAGTAAAAATTCGAAAAATGCGTAAGATTACTTTGTTATAATATGTATCCTGATAATGAGTTCATTAAAACTTTTTTCAAAATTCTTAAAACATTTGAAATAGAAAAAATATTAAATATGAAAATATCGAGCACCTTATATTCTGTCGTATAGCGCTCACTGGTGTCTGACGGGAACGTATAATTTCAAACACGACGTTTAATTTTCCGGTATATTCGTCGTATAACGAGCATCCAATTCTGTACAACGAAACGTGAATAGTACATGTGTGATGCACTTATCTTTTGAAGTTATTCATTCGAAGGATTTTCAAAGGCTTTCGAAAAATACTGAATAGAATAATACTGAATGTAGAATACTGAATTGACAACCGATAAAAGGAAAAATATTGTGCCAGAGAAATGCTTGAGAAATTAAATAATTCTACACACAAGGTGAATTGTAATCAATGTAGAGGGGCGCAAGACTGTTATTGTAGATTTTCGAGAAAAGAAGGACAACATTTGGGGTAAAGACACACTTCCCAACCGAAGGAATTCTCATACTTAGGAATCAGATATTTTCTCTTTCTACAATCATTTCAAGTGAATGTCGAAGGCTTTATTATCACTCATTTGCTTTAGTTCAAATGCAGTTGATCTAGCTTTCATTTTGCTAGAAGATCGGGGTTCTACCGAAGCGAAATTAGCATAGTGTTGGTTTTAAATACAACTTCATACAATTTGAAATGAAATAAAATGGAAATCGAGCGGCAGTAATTATGAACCTGAAGATATAATGGAAGATGAATACTAAGAACTTTTCATGTTTACCAATAATGAAAATTTATAAGTCCAAAAGTTTTAAAATTTCCTTTTAAATAAACAGTATTTAGGTATATGTAGAAATCTAATGATTTTATACTCATCTTTTTCTTATTTTTAAATCTATCATAATCACATCCGGCGTATAATGCGCACCCGTAAAGTTCGATCTAAATTTTTGTGTTAAAATAGTATGTATTATATTCCGGAATATACGGTAGTGTTTTCTGACATTATACGAATTACGTAAGTAAGTAATAAAATGATTTCAATTATATATTGGCAATTATTTACTCTTTTGTTTCGTCTCATTACGAATTGCGTGCAGTTTTTATATTATAGAGTGTTTAACTATGCATCTGGACTAATTTTATACGTTATTTTGCTTAATGTGAATGATCTATAACCGCAATTAGTACGAATTAATGAGGTTTTACGATATTATAACACGGCAAAATAATGTATTTATTTATTCTTATAGTCTCTGATGCGCGTTTTTCTGACATCTCATAAATTCTCAATATTAGTGAGAATTTAGTAAGAATTTAAATTTATCATCTATAATATTATTTTAAAGAGCAGAATTCAAACTCATACTATTTAAATAAAGAATTATAATTTTAAATACATAATATCTAGCAGTAATGAAGCCCATTATGTAAAAACTTTTAAACAAAGTTTTTTTTTTTTTTTCAATTTTTAACTTTTATTTTGTTAATTTTCTTTTTATAATTATCTTGTCATAGTAGGCTAGTGGTCATGGTCATGGTCTCACAACAATTGTTTTTAACATCGAGGCGTGGTTTCGAGCCTGAATACCTCTACAGACCAGCATTGAAAGGAGCTGATGCAAGTTAAATCTGTCCGAAGTCTCAAGTAATGGAACAAAATATTTTGTGTTTCTTAAAGAAATTATTTTGATAAATAATTCAACTTATACTTAGTATTTGATTTAGATCTATAAATGCAGAAGGAGTAAAAAAAGGATGACCTGAAAAACAAAAAAAAAGTCTCTTTTATTTATTTTTTTTCGATAGATAGAAAAACTTCATATGTTTGTCTTTAAGATATTTCCTTTCTTCATAGTAATGAAAACAAATGTACGCATATCACCACAGAGCTCACGAAACTATCATTAATCATGTTTAAGAAGCGTTAAATCGAAGAATGTCTTGCATTTACCTCATTCATCAAACTAGTCATTCTTTCATGTGTCATTTTAAAACGTTCAAGTGAAGTTATTCTTCAAATTCTTTACCTAATTTATTTGTTATAATCACATTATAGATTTACAGTTGGACTGAAATGTGCACAACATTAATCATTCTAGTTTATATACAAATTATGCAACCAACTTGAATATAAGCTCACTTTTATTTTTATGAAACGAATAAGTTTAATATCTAAGATTCATCTTTACTTTTATCATTTATAATAGAATAATATACTATCGTTTTATATATACACAAAATACAAATATATATATATATATATATATGTGTGTGTGTGTGTGTGTGTGTGTGTGTGTGTGTTCAAACAATAAAACGTGAAAAATTTAATATTCTTATTAAACTTGTATTACAAGAGAATTTTATAGTTATGTTGATCAAACTTCGGGAACTATAAATATTAGAATTAATCAGCATAGATCTGATACGAAACACTTTAATAGCCGTAAAAATATAGGTCGAATAGAAATTAAACATTTTAACTCACATGAATTTAATACTATTAAAATATATGTTATTAAAATTGTACCCAACACAAAAGAAAGATTATGGTTTGAGAATTTTTACATTGGTTTTTATGGTACTGTTTACTCTTATGGTCTAAATGTAATATGGAACAATAAAAATATATTAAATGCAAATCAGCAAAATAACCAAGTATTTTATTACCGAGAAGGATTCTATAGAATTAATAATCCTTATAAATTAACTAGAACTTCTAGAGGAAAACGTAGAAATCGAAAAATAAGAGACTTTTCAACTATTAAAGAAAAAAATGTTTCAATTAGGATTAGAATTTGAAAAGAACTATCGCATAGGACATATTAAGCACTTTATGTTCGGACTTAATAAAAGAGAGGTAAAGGTTATCATGAATATTTTGAATAATGATGATATTCCGGATTCTCAATGATTTTATATCATTGGAGATATATGTATATATCTTTGTCATAAAATGAAAGTTCATTTGAATATTGATGAAAAATATATTACAGAATATTGCACCTTTTTCTTTATGAATAAATCATTAAATAAAATTAATTTCTCTGGTGTGTTTCAAAAACACATGGCTCTATTTCGGATTAAAAATATCAGGATAAAAAGAGCTTTTAAGTACAATAAAAAACTTAGTAGATTTATTTTTAATTACAACAATATTTCAGAATCACAAACACCACAAGTGTGTAGATGCAAAGATTATAAACAATATATTTATTCATTCCATCAACATGTTGTTACGGGAAACATGAACATCGTTAGTAGCGATTTACTGAGAGGTTTCATGAATAAAGGAACTGGATTCAGGCTCATGATTACTGATAGTAACTTTGTAGTAAGAAAACAAATTACTAATGATTTTGAGAATTTTATTCTTAAGGTTGCAATTAAATATGGTTTGCCAATTGAGGCATTTGACGAATTTAGGTCATGTGTTTTGAAGAAAATTCTATATTTGAATTTTAAAGTGGAAAGTGAAATTACAATTAAAGATCTAAAACTTGCTATAGATGATTTGCAGAAGGATTTTGTTATCGTTTATGTAGATAAGGTTCCTACAAATTATGCAATTATTTGCAAATTTTACTATCATAAATTAATGAGTGAACATATAATGAATAATAATGCTTTCCAGTTATCCAAATATAGTAAAAGAGAAATAAATAATCATTTTTTGGCATTCAATAAGAAGTTGGGTTTACATCTTACAAACAATAAATTTAAATATATTTTTTTAACGCCAAAATTTCACAAAAATCCTGTCAAATTTCGAAGTATTACGAATGGATATAACCTTTATCACTAAATCTGGCAAACTTTTACAATCCATTCTTCAAAAATCTATTGATAATATTGAAAATACTGCTATTATTAAAAATAGTTTTGAAATTGTCAAGAATATGAAGGAACGAGAGGTATTCTCTATACATGGATATGATTTTGAAGACCTTTTTAACTCAATAGATATTCAAGATTTAATTAAAGTTCTTGCAATTTTATATGATAAATATCATTTTAATCAAACAATAAAATGTGAAACATTCAATACTCTTATTAAACTTGTATTACAAGAGAATTTTATAGTTTTCGGTCAAAATCTCTATAAGAAAATTCAGGGACTCCCTCAAGGAGGTCCAGCTAGTAATTTTCTGGCCAATTTTTATTTACATTTTTATGAATTACAACAGATTGATAATGATTCTTACTTTCTTTTTCGTTACATAGATGATTTAATTATTTCAGGTAAAACTGAGGAATTAAAACCAAATGTTTCGTTTTACCCTAATTATCTCAAATTATTAAAAACTATTCTTAATTCTAATACAGTAGAATCTGTAGATCTTGATTTGCAAATTGTTCACAATAGACTAATTAGTAATATTTATGATAAAAGAGAGAGATTCGAATTCCATGAAATTAAAATACCTTTTTGGAACAGTAATCTACACAGATCCTTTTATAGGAATATTTTATTGGGCTTTTTATTACGTAATAACAAATTAACCACACATAAAATAGACAAATTTAATAACATTAAAAAATTCTTCAACAACTGTTTGGATCATGATTATCCAAAAAATTTCTTAAATACTTATATACATCACAAATATATTAAACATCTTTGCGAATAGTGATCCATTTTCAAATCCACCACACAACTATAGGTCCACAAAGTCGGCTTGTTAGTGGTCTAGCCATGAAGAATTTATTTATTTACATTTACACAGCTTACATTTGTACTCACTATCTGGACCATTATACTCCTTTACCATACAACTTATTACCAACCAATAGTTTGCATCCTTTTACACTTTATTTCCACTCAAACAATGATTTATATCTTTTTTCAATTTATATGATGATGACGTGTTATATTTTTTTTAAAACGTTTTTCTGAATTTCACTTGGTGTTTGTGTGTGTGTGTGTCATCAAATTTTCGATCGTTAATTTAACCAACTTCTCATCAAGCTATATCTTTGAAATGTTGGGAATCGTTCGTACTCGCCTAACAATCAATATTTAGACATTTGCGACAAGTTTTAACTAATATTTTCTTTAATAATGCAGTTTAGCTCAACCACTTGGGCGATTTCAAAAACTGCCAAACTTGGCGTTTTTCTTTCTTTCTTTTTTTTTTTTTGGCTGAATGTTAAATCCACGAAGCGGACCAGAGTAGCCACATTTGGCACAATACCGCCAAATAATTCCTGTCATCAAGAGTGGTTGGACTTAACTGCATTCCAACCATTTAATTTACCGGATGAATTAATTAATTTTAATGTTTTTATCAGTGTGACATCACATTTTCTATCAATAATTTAACTAACTTCCCATCAAGCTTTAGCTCTGAAATTTCGGGAACCATTCTTACTTGCCTAACAAAGCAATATTTAGATATTTGAGACCAGTTTTAACTAATATTTCAATAATTTTCTTTAATAAACTTTGCCATCATATAAAAATGTTGTTTTTAAAAACGTTGGTTTTTATCTCGAATTATTCATTTTGAGTTTGTGATATCCATCTTGAAGCTTAAAGAAAATTCCGTCTTCCTACTCCCATATTTGAATCTTCATTTCTTTGAATTTTTATAAGTAATTTTTATATTTTGATTTTTTGATAATTTTTAGAATTATAGATTTTATTTTTGTATATTTTATCGTTGAACTTTTTTGCATCTTTTAATCATTGAACTCTTTTGTAATTTGGATTTCCTAATTCCGCCTACCAAGTCGCAAAGGGGGAAGGTTGGTACCATTAAACTGGTTTAACTCCACTTATTCGGTCCTCAGCCCGAAATTCCTTTTCGACTTGCTGGGTTCCATATTTTCATTTATATATATATATATATATTTCATTATATATATACACACACGCACACACACACATATATATATATATATATATATATATATATATATACTTATTTTTTTTTATCAGCCTTCATGGAAAACATTTTTCATGAAAAAGAGTTATTCAATAGTCCAGTATTTAAATCAATTTTTTCAATCTGCACTGCTAGTCAAGGAAAATCCAGAATTAATCATGAAGATAACATCCAAATTCCATGAAATGTTTCTCTACTTATAACTTGAAGTGATATACAAATGATTAGAATTTAAATTCTCACAACATGGGTACCTATGAAGTTTCCAACAATTACTATATAAAGGAAGAACAGAACGTCATTTTGAAATATTGTAATTGATTTTTCCTGTGGTTGATTTACTTAAGAAGTTTCCATGTACGCTGAAAAAGTATACGAGTGTTCGAGGACGCTTCTTTCATCGAAGTAGAATTGTTGCCGATCGAGCATGAAAATTTTCCTCCTGAAATTCAATGATCATGTCAAACGTAGTGGAGTAACAGTGATGTGACTCTAATATAAGAGAAAGCATGAAAAAAAGGACTGAGTTTCTACAGTCTAATTGCACCGTCTTCATCGCACCACCCCACATGATGACAAGCATATATTGCACATGACAGTGGTGAATCTCTCTGCCTCATCAAGAACTATATCACAAAAATTGCGGTCAGTTGCTCAACAATTGGCATTCTCAGATATCATTCGTCTACATTTGTAATACAATGGAATGTCCGCAAAACATTCACTTTTGAGCTTACATTTGTTTCAAAACTACAGGCCTTTGTATTAGTAATAATGAATTGAACGGCAGCATGGGCAGTTAAATGGCATCACAGTGTCTTTACAGAAGAATTACATTTTTTTTCCTGATAATTCACCATGGTCATATTAGTGTTTGGAGACACCATGTAGATGTATTGTTTAATTGATAACTAATGCATTGCTATAATGGTCGTGTACCCGGGATAATAATGGTTTGGAGTAGAATTGAATTCCACTCCTACCCCTTCTGATACTTGTTACTAATATAATAAACTGCCAACTCTATACAAGCTGTGGATATTAAGTAATGAGATTAACTTTGCAAAATATTTTATTTTGAATTCATACATATTTACTAATTATCATCTTCAATGCATACCTATCCCTTGTCCCTAAAACACTTAATGCGAATCTACCACTGTTCGAAAAAGTGGTGGAAGTCTTCTGTCAATTCCTTCAGGATGCGTACCGCGCCTTCCAGGTTCAACAGATTCTAATATTACCCTTTTAATATAGATTTCTTTCTTTAAGAGTCATAAATAAAAACCCACAATTCTCCAAGCGTTATTATCCTTCCAATAAGTTTGAATCATTTTTAATGGCATTCAAAGAGTCAATGAGAACATTTTTGTGAGCTCGCTGTTTAAACGAGATAATTTTAGGCACCATTTTGGCACACATTTTTTTGCATCATTAAATTATTATATAAAATTTGCTGTATGGAATCTTTGTCAATTCATACAGTTTCAGCGGTCGCATGAATACTTCGCCCGTTCAGATCGATCAAAATACCGATTTATTTGATATTATCATCCATTTGTGATGTGGAAGGGCGAATAGGGCATGAATAATATTCAACATCTTATCAGCCATTTTGAAAACGCTTAAACATTTCAAAAACACGTACAGAAAATAAAGATTCATTACTATACAATTCTTTCAATAAATTATAAGTTTCAGTAACACTTTTTCTAAGTTTCTAATGGAATTTGACAACAATTCGTTGCTTTCTTGTCGTTTTCGGATACGGTTCAGTTCAGGGAAAACAAAAAATAATTATAATGCGAACAAAAGCTGTGAATATATGGATTTATTTACACAATAAAGAGGCATTCTATTCGAAAGAAAAGGCTTCACACTAAACAGCTGTCGGTTACTGGAGTGTGGCGCATTTGTACTTCCTCTGTAGCAGCTTGAATCTCATTATTTAATATACGCACCACGTATCTCTGAGGTCTTGGAATCTATTGTCATCTGTTACCCTCAAAAGTTACTTGCGGCTATTTAAAAACATTCAATATTGCGCCACCAAGAGAGAGATGCAATATTCAAGATTTCTTAAAGAACCAAGATTTGCTGTTGCCCCTTGATCTGTCCATTCTTCCTCTCTATCACCTACCAAAATTGATTGGAACGGCATACAACTCACACATATACACTTTGGCAATGTGTGTAGACAACATGGAATGCCATACCGCAACAATATATCCAAAGTCTATTTTTTTCAATACTAATGTGTGGTTCAGTGTTTATAATAGCCATAAAGGCAGCCCTCAATACTGATTTCATTTCTCTATTATATATATGTTTGGATTTGACTAATCTCATCCTTAGTGTCCTATCCATTTTGAAATGACAACAGAGTATTAATATTTAAACGAGGTAACAACAATGAGCCCTTTTAAGATTTTCTCTATATAAAAATTTATAAAGATTAGACATAATGTCATATTAAAACCAAATAACACATGCGAAAATTTAATTAGAGTACGATTTATTTTTCTATAATAAAACGACAAATTAAATTCAACCTTTCTTTGTGAAAGGTTTTAATCATGATACTTGTAGGTAAAGGAGCGAATGGTATGACTGAGAAGTCTCCAGTGCAAATTTGAGCTTAATTCTTTAAATTGATCTATACATAATCGCATGGCACAATTTAACCTACAGTACGTTATAACTATCTGATACTCAAATTTTTCACGTAACAGTTATGAATTAGGAACTAGATCAACTGTTGTCTTCGTAAATACAACGTGGCTTGAAATTATGAGATACGTAACCAACAGCTTACTGTATTTCTTTAACGAGCGAGAAGCTAAACTCCCTTGAAAATATAATTTGTATACCGGGAAATAATCTTTAGAATACACTAAGTAAAAAATACGGAAATTATTCTTTCTTCTGTCTTTCTATAAAAATTACTTACACTCATATATATATATATATATATATATATATATATATATATATATATATATATATATATATATATATATATATACATATATGCATTGGGGAACAATTGTTAAGGACACGAAAAAAAAATGCAATATTAAAATAAGTCAGGAATGTATGAATAATAGGAGCGTCTGTGAAAATTTTCTTCTCTCTCTTTCTTGTCATGTGATAGCACTCATATAAGATCGAATAGACAGAATTTCACTCAATTTGATAACATTGTTCCAAGTTAAAGTTTATCGGGAAATATTTATTTGATGAAATTTTATGTATGTCTTACGCTAGCGGACATTACTTAAATGATTTTATGCTTGGCCATATTATAAGAAAGATGAAAAAAGTCGAAACATAGATGTTTCCAGAGCGTTCACCATTTTCCACATCTTTGTTTCGCAAACCTGGAGAACATTTTAAAGACCTGTAATGGGTAGCAAGTGTAACGTGGAAGGTCGGAGTAGAAGACGCCAGAAGGAAACAAGTACAATGCCATATCATTCAGAATGGACTGTGAACTGCAAATCAGCTTATTCCAAAAGGGAATGTTTTTTGTCACCAAGCAAAAAATCTTTAAAAAATTACAACGACACGTTCAAGAGAAGTAAGACTATCACCTTCGACCGTATTCTGTGTTTACCACTGTCCAGCTTGTAACGTAGAGAACCTTTGTAATGATATTGTTAGCATGGTAACTATATCGATACTGGACATGCATAATATTTTCAAATACCATTAGATTTAGTTTGTGATCGCATTGTGGACACAAAATGATATGGCGTAAGAATGGCATAGTATATGATCCAGAAAAATATCTAAGAAAGAAACGTATATCTGATATACAGTGTCATAGTATGGAGCGAACTATTATATTAAATGGCTTCATGATCGTACTTGTGCTCGTATTTGTGAGTATGAACGATCAAATGTACAGTGAGGAAGTTCTACTTCTTCATGTTTGTTTTTTCTGAGGTATTTTTGGTGATAAAGTGAATTATGAACAACAACGTACATTGTTATCTACTAGAATCTTTCGTTGTTGATTAGTATCTAGAGAGAGAGAGGGTATTCAATACTTCGAATGATCAGTACATTTTCTAGAACTAACTCCACTGAAAATATTTCAGACGCATTGTATTGGTGATTTGCTTGCCGAAAATGTTATCTTGCAAACCAGAAGATCTGTGTCATCAATTCTCTGATAGAGGAGTGAGATAAATTACCTCGACATCAACTGAATAATGTTGTGCAAATCTTATGATGTGTGGAATATACATCACATTTCACGGTGGACATATCCCTTGTATACAATTTTTTTAAAGGTCCCAGTTTTCGTTTGTATGCATTTTTCCATTGTTCTGTATATTAAAGGTTATTCGTTCTTACAGTGTACAAACCATATTTTATCATTTTAGGCATTCACCCCAGCTCAATTGCTTGCTACAGTTTATTGTATATACCTCCGATATATATATATATATATATATATATATATATATATATTATACATAAAAACAAAATATCAACCTCTAGCTGCGTGGACTGCAGCAAGAAGAATAGGAAGAGAACAACGAGTTTCTGGAAGGTACTCAAAGTGATGTGGAGCATTGCCGAATCTTGTTCCTTGTCCCGCTGCCTTAGGTTGCTTTTTGTCCGTGGAGCTCGGGGGGAGGTGTAGTATGTTATACTGATCTTCGAGCTCTTCGAACCATGGACATATACTACAAGCTGAAAGTGCGTTGTATTGTCTTGTTGGAAGATAAACCAATATGCATGCAGTGGAGGGGGGGTAATAGTCCGCAAGAACAGAATCATACTTTAGTCGATCAAATGTGACTTATACAATGATGTGAGAATGCTCAAACAGAATATCATAGTTCTACTTTTATTGGGAACTTCCTACAACTTTTTCAAGATGATAGTTTTCTTACGTTTCAGACCGAATACATCAACGTTAATCAATCCGAGGGAGTATAAAAAGTAATTTATCTGAAAAAGCCACCTATTGCCACTCACTGGGTATCTCGTTGTGTTACTGGCGTGCAAAATCTAGCTTTCGTCGTCGAGGAACAGTGGTCAGTGTATTTGCATTAACGAGCTGTTTCCTTCGGAGCCCCATACTTAAAAATGTTTGCTGAACTGTTGCTGAGATTAAACTATTGGTAACTTTTCCATCAATGGGAGGGGCTATTGGTCGTCGGTTACATGTCTATTCACTCGAATGCATCTCTGCTATCTTTGATTACTTAGAGCAAATGTAGCCTGTGGTACACTATATGTCCCTCGTCACTGATTTTAAATAGTATCTATTTGCTACGAACTGTATACTTTTACCACTACAAGACACGGACATTTCTCAAATTCGCAGTATTTGAAATGCCTCCGACCTTAGCCCGGAAGTAAATGATCATGTCCTTTTGGACTTCGGATAAATCTTCCCGTTTCCACACTTATCCAACGTTACAATATTTTCCACATTTTTCGACACGTTTCTTCTTCAATTTATCATTTCGTGCCTATGTCAAAAGAAAGCAGCGATAAAATTAATGTGACTATATTGCGAACATGTGTATGGGAGAGAGAGTTATTACACGGTTTGTATAATATATGGAAGAAATATTTCTTTCATACTTTGTTTAGCATTTTCGTTTTATTAAATTTTACGTAATTGGTCTATCCATAAAACCTCGATTCATTTTCATCTAATTTTATTCTTATAAATGTTTTTAAGATAAAAAAAATTTAAGGCCTCACTATTTTCGTTAGTTTAAAATATATCTTTTAGTGATTATATAAAATAATTTTTAAATTAAAAATTAAAATTTACGCACTAGATTTCAAAACTGTGTAGCATTTTATAGGATTAGTTTATTTTCTACACATGTTGATTTGAAAATAAAATATTTTTGCGTCTATCTCATTTAGATTTTGAAAGAAAAGATACTATAAATTTAAAATATTGTATATATATAGTTATCGATTGAAATGAATAAACTGAATTTTTCACTTACAAAACATACCTCTACAAGCAAACTCGTCATATCTGAGGATGTTTTTTTCAGAATCGAAGGTAAACGACCAAACGGAAATTAATTTTTAAAGTATGTCTGATGTCATCAGATATGTCACTTTTTTTTTTATCCTGATGGAGAAAACAGTTTTTTTTTCCTAGAAGGGATTTGCCCTTGAAAGATATCAAATTTGCTTAAAGAACGTTATTTCAGAAATCATATTCTCATGTATCAATTCACCGTGGTAGTTGTATTTCTTTAACGTCTGCTTAAATTCGCGACAGGAATGCATTCGTATCAATTTAAACATTCCATCTTTAAATGTTGAGTATTTCGAATCCCCTTATTGGTATATTTCTTTAATCTTGATGCTGTTTTTTTGGAAAACACAATGTGTCTTTTATCAGTCAATAGAACCTTGAAACACATAATAATTTCATACCATGTAAAAGATATCATTTCTAATTGGAATTCCTTTTCATGTAAAGAAACAAAACTTTATTGACACATAGTTGAAACTTTCTATGGACATTTGCCTATATGTAAAATATATACAATACATATTGGAAAATAATATAGACGCTTATAATTATAAATAACTTAATTTAATTGACTAATAAAATATATGCTATGTTAAATGTTATTGTGACTTAATCAACATGATTTTCTAGTTTTCGACTAGTTTAAGTCCACAAGATCAAAACTCTTCAGGAAATCATATAAGACAGATGACGTTAAGTAATTATGATTTCTCTCTCTCTCTCTCTCGCTCTCTATCAAGCCTTGGATAGTTTAAAAGATTCTTGGAAAAGACCCCTGGTTAAATCTACAATTAGTCCACGTCGAAAAGGCTCTGCCCTTTGTCAAAAATAAGACTCCTAGTGCATTTATTAGCAAGACTGCCAATGGTAGTTTTGCTGCGATCGCGAAGTGGCAGCGTTGATTTGAACCCTGGACCAGTGGGTCCGAAAAAGAGTTGATCGCTTGTTGCCATGCCCTAACCAACTGGACTAAAAAGACGTCTAATCAGGGTTGTTAGTTAATTCTTCTCCTCACCTCTAGCGCTGCTGTAGAGGGGAGTCGCTTCACACTCCCCCTCCAGTAACATTGATGATGCGGAATGGAGATAAACGTTGGTATTTTGTACAGAACGTTTTTTTTTCCCCAACCATTACTGCAAATGATATTTGAACCCCTCCTTGTTCAATTAAATTTTGCTTGGGATATTTTCCATTTTTTGAACCATCGGCTGTCTCTTGTTGAGTGGAGGGGCTCGTCGACACGTGCGCCAGAGCCGGAATACCACCAGTTGTGATTTGTACGCGTTTGTCTTGGACATACAGGGGCAAGTGTTTTTGCGTTGGGCCTATATACAACCAGTAGGTATAGGCTGTGCTGCCATCTAGTGACCATGTCCTGAGTCACCACTGCGGTGGTCGCGAAGCGGCAGCGTTGATTCGAACCTTGGACCAGTGGGTCCAAAGAAGAGTTGATCGCTTGTTGTCAAGCCCTAACCAACTAGGCTAAAAAGACGTCTAATCAGGCTAGCTAGTTAAGCATTTTAACTCTTCTCCCCACCTTTAGAGCTGCTGTAGAAGGGAGTCCCTACAGTTTGGATACCTTTAATTCTCTCAATCGTATAGATATCCCGAAAAGTCTGCCTGTAGCACTACGAGAGAGTCAAAGGGCGTCTTCAATAGCTGCTGTTATGAAAATTTTATTTTTGAATAGTTTCCATGGATGGTGAGAAAAGTATTTAGGTTTCATAGAGTAGAGGTTCCACCTATGTCAAATTATCGGTAATTGCATTACTATAGAGGGCTATATAAGATGGAACGCATTGGAAGTAGATTTCGTATACTATGTAAAATAAAAATAATTAGTTATAAAAACGAAGCAAAAATTTTGGCATTTTATTTAATTTAAACATATTCCTTTAGGTAAAAGAGATACAAATATTGAGACATAAGAAAATGATTTTTGCTCTATGATAATGATTTTTGTATAGCGCTTCATTACATATAACATAAATTCAACATCTTTTCCTCTTGATTGTTCAAAATGTTATGACTCATCATTAGATGGCTTACATAACATCTATTCTGTTTCAATATTATTTCACGTTTCAATGATATAAAATTAATAGGAGCTTGAGAAATTTTATTCAGTGTTTTTATGCCATTCATACATCTAATAAAGAGTGCTTTTCACATATAAGTACTCGAAGTCCCTTGGATCTATTTGCTGTATTTAATAATATCAACTATTTGAAAATAAATGTTAAAATAAAAAGTCACATTCAAAGAAAAAGATTGTTTTTCATTCCCAAAATGTAATCTATTTAATTAAATTATACTTAATCAATAACATACGTAATAATTCAATATTAAAATTTTTGAGAAAATCAAACTTTTTTTCTTTGGTTTTTAAGTCTCGAACAATACTCATTTACTGAGACTCATGAATGAGTATTCACTGTAGAGTCATTTATTTCTCTGAATTTCTCGTCATTTTCAACACTGCCGTTAACACCATATTTTCTAAAACCTGACATTTCATCATTTCCCTTTCTATAAGGTATAATCATAGAAATTATTTCCAACAGGATAACACTTGCATTAGTTAGATTCAAAATTTTCAGTCTTCCTGAAAAGAAAATCTACCATTCAAAATTCGAGAAAAATATGACAAAAACGACCCAAATATTTTAATGAAATATTTACTTTTAATTCATGAGAAAATGATGCAAACATTAAAATCATCCAGTAACATATAAATATTCAAACAACAGTCCATCCCCAGGCAATACGGGGAAATTATTAAGAACGCAGTTTCAGAATTACTTTGCATCTAATTTAAATCAGTTAAACTTTAGAAGATAATAATTAAGGTTTTTTTTTTTTTTTTTTTTTTTTTTTTGTAAAAAAAGAATTAAATATATTTTACAAATATAAAAAAGCTGATTTTCTAAAGTTAGGATAAAAAATCTATGTCTATCAGCACAATAAGAGAAATAAAAATTTATAAGTTCGCAAACAACACCTAAGAGAAAATCTAATACACGAATAATTATTTTAGCTATAAAAAGTACTATATAAATATGTAGCCATGGAATATGCTTAAAAGTATAAGAACTTTCCCTTAGATATCGGAAAATATAAAGAGCTGAAAAATCAGGGAATTATTTTTCCGTATAATTAGTTATCTGTCATTTTGCTTCTAAAATGAAAGAATAAAAACTTAAGAGGCATCCAGGTAACTGAAGACTGAAAACATGTGTTTCCCAATGCATAACAAATACTATCAGAAATTGCTCACATTAACTTTTGAAAAATGTTCTCCGTTCTTCACTTTCTTTCTTCTACTTACTTCTCTTACGTCACTATGAATATTTTCTATAATGATTTCTCTTTTTCTTCTTTTTGGCACCTCTATGTTCTTTATATTATTCCAATGAATCGAAACGGAAATTAATTTTTTTTTTAAAAAAAAAAGATCATTAATCATAATTTTACGTACGATTGCCGATATTTTATAAATGCAATGAAGAATTAGTTCCAAATTTTAAATGAATTGAAGTTATAAATATTCTTCTTTAAAAGTAACGGTAGTAAAATAAAAAGCTATTTTGGCATATAGAACTCTTAATGCGAATATATACATATGTATACATAGATAACTTTTATTTTGTGGAGGTTGTAAGAAATATGAATATTTTATCCTTAAATAAATAATGATATGCTATTCTACTTATACGAAAAATATATAATTGACATTTTCCCATTTTTTTACCGGACAGTTAACATTTTCTTCTAGTCCCTTCTTTAGTTATTTAAACAAAACATAAGCTTCACTTTACTTGATGTCTGGTTATCATTACGATCATCACTTGGTAGATTTATTATGGATTATAAAACCCTTAAATGAAAAATAGACTTAAAATATAAATATTCAATTTTTTGAATTGAAATGAAGGTATCACTGACCTTGTGAGAGATTTTGGTTTAGTTTTACATCGCACCAAATGTGACTCGAGGGCGCTTAGGGACGGAACTCGTAATTTTGAACATCTGTCAAGTGACAACTAAACTTGTACATCCCTCTCCTAACTTTTACACCCGACTTTCGGAGGACTTTGAGCCCATACACATTTAACTTGCTACACGGCAAGTTTTAAGTGGAATCAGATCTTGAACACACGACTCGACGAATTCCACCGGCCGTGATGACCACTACGCAACCGCGTCCACCTACCTTATGATAGAAATAACGCAAACCACGAAATACCATTTCTTTTTCAAAACATGTACGTGTTTCTCTTTTTCCTTTCGTTCTTAGGAAAAACGTAAAGAACACTTTGCTTGACGCTTATCTGAATTCTTTGCTCATCATTTCCATCATTTATTTATTGCTTTACTCGTATTTTGAATAAATGAAGCTTCGACTGAAGAATAAAGAAAGAACATACAAATATGAATATTCAATGATTTGAACAGGATTGAAAGTATTGCTTTATTATTGGTATAATAATAAATTTTAAAAAAATTGATTTCTTTTTCAAATCGAGTATTTGTCCTCTACTTTACTGTATATGGATCATATTTATTTCTTGAGAACTCTATATTTTATAGATGAGAGTGCATAAATTTATATTCATTCTCCATAATTATCATCATTTTTTTCATTAGACCATTAAATTCATTTGAAATTCAAATAAATAGCACCCCAGACTAAAACTCCTGGTTGAGGATCTGTGTGGCTAGCAATAGTGAAAGCAGGATCGGCACGCTACCCTGGACGTCTCCAGAGAAGCCTTCGATGATCGTCAGGACATACTTGGAAGCGGAATTCGTCGTTCAATACTATCCATCCCCAGAGAGTGTCATTCCAACCTGATCAAGCCAAGCACCACTGTAATCTGGCTCAACAGTGTGCAGGCGTGAGTGGCAGATGGTGTAGATTTCGCTCTATCAGCCGTCAGTGAATGGTCATGGTGGACACTCGTGTTCGGGTCTTACGTCTGATGGTTGATAACGATGAATAAGGCTCTTTGACAGCTGATCTGACAATCACTCTGTCTTCCTGATCTTCTGTGGCCATAGGTCGAACGCTACCATCATAACCCTGAAATCTGCCATTGCCTATCCATTCTTGCCAGCATCTTCAAACTGCCGCCTCGCTTCGACCTATATGATGAGTGATTCTCCTATTTGCCCAACCTACCTCTTTCGATCCATTGATACGACCTCTATCGAACTCTAACAATTGCTCATAATGTGCTCGAATCCTGCGGGAAGGCATTTTTTTCAATCGTTGAAAGGTATCCTGAATTTCTAAATCGCAATGCAACAGAAAATGTAACCCTGAGATTGAGAATCACTTCTTATATGCACCTGCTGAGTTCGCAGTTCCGATGCGCTGTAGCTTCGGATAGTCATTAGTTGGATACCAAATTTTAATCATTTGCATGTTTGGTTCAATTGCTTTTGCTGATGATAAAGAATTTTGTGTAAAATTCAATTACCGGTATATTATTATTAATAGAGGATAGATATTTATTTAACGACATACTACCAGAGCCGAGTTCAGCTCGTTTACATTATATTTTCCTTTTCCCCCCACAACATCTGGTAAGAAAAATACTGAATTGAGACAGACTGTGCAGAAACTGAATGTCAAGATCTTAAAACTATTATTCAGCTCAAAAGAAATGGACACAGGACTCCATCTAGAGATTTTTAGAAAACGTTCCACCTTGAAATACGAATACACATCGTTCGGAACTGAGCTCATTCTTCAGTGATTTGTATTTTGTACGATCGACCATGAATGATTATCGCAAGTGATGCGTATTTTGTATGTTCGTCCTGAAAGGGATAAAAGCAGATCACCAGTGCAATAAGTCCTTTCCCTTTTTACCAGACATTAGAATTGAAATTACCTCCTGCTATCTCCTGATAGCAGACCTCCTGCTATCGAATAGGGAATATATGATTCCTGTATATTCTGTTCAATAAGTGCAAGGAAATTCTGACGAAGCATGTTATGTGAAATTCCAACAATACCCAAACTGAAATTATGAGCTTAAGGAAAGGCTTCTCTCTATTCCTACATGTTAAAGTTACAGTTATAAGGTACATAATGAGAACAGCTAAGGTTTATAAGTTTTTTTCTCAGAACTATTATTAGTCATTAAGAATTTAGCCCTATATGAATCGAAATTAGACACTACCAAATGATCGACTGATAGAACAAGCTACTACAGAAGAAGAATGTAAATCATTAGCAGTTTCCAGTATCGGGATTGAAGACTCCCGATACAGGTTATTTGCAGCTTTCACTTTCTTCTATAACTGTTGACTGGTGGTAGGCGATGTGATGGAAGAGACATAACCTGTTCAAGATTATCTCTGTCTGTGCCTTCTTACTCAATAAGCAAAGTTTATTGCTTGTTTAAACGCTATGAGGTTGTGAAGTATCGCCAGAAAATATCCCACAATTTCCTTGTCTCAAGTAGAAAGTTTAGTATTCTTTATTCCTCTAAAATTTATAACATCTTCAGCCATGTTTTGTGGAACTTTTTGGAATCGACTCATCTGCAGTATCTGTAATCTAGCCTATGAGTTTTCGAACAGCAACATCAATATTCTGTTCAGAATCATTGCAGTAGTTATAACTGCTAACCATGGGTAAAATTCCTAGTTATTCCGATGAAAGTTATATGTGGGAGGAAGTATGTAATTCCCATCAGCATTAACTTGAGAGACAATGAGAGGGAAATGATCGCTATTTTGTAGATAACTATCGACCTCTTATTTCAACAGTGGTAGCAGAGTAGACAAGCAAATGACTAGATTGAGGTAATAACTTGACTTAGTAGGAATGTGGAAATAGTATTCTTGGAAATAAGTCTTTAGTAAACAGAGACAGTGATCTCATATAAAATGTTCGATCCATCACCCTCAAGTGCTTGCATCGTCATGTCCCCACTAAGGACATCGTCCATTAAAATCAAATAGCAAAAAGAAATTATCTATTAATTGATCGACTAAGTGATGCAAATCTATTAGTTATGCAACATCTTGAGGTGAAAGATAAATGCAGCAAACTACAACTAAAGAGTTCATGTTAATCCTTACAGCCGCAGCTTTAAGTGATATGATTAATGTTTGATACTTTCAGGATATTTCTGGGATTTGCATAAGCATGCAACTCAGGATGAAGTTGTAGTGAGGCCAACATCCTTTCAAACACAATTATATCCACTCCTAATAGTTCACAAGTTATACTTGAAAAAATTCTCATGAAGAGCAACGTATGCAGGTTGGTGCATGGGTACTGTAGTTTTGAGATTTTTAAGTATAGGTCGTAAGCTGCGGCTGTTCTAAGAATCAGAAGGAGGCACTATGTCTTTGCTCTGTGACTTAATGTTCCTTTTTCCGTGGTTGTAAGAAGACATAGCCTTAGTGGAATAGGTGAAGATCCACCACGTTCTCAAAGGCAGATCTAATGCGAGGAATTCTATTCTTCGCTTAAGATTTTAACTTCAACCTCTGCAAGGCTTTGGACATGGCCGATGACCTCGTCTGTTGAGTCCTTGCAGAGGAAATAAATGTGTTTGGGGTGTTATTTATGTTGGTTATATTATTATTCTGGTTATATTATTATTTTTTTTTTAGATTGGATGGTTAGAAGTTCAGGAAACTGTGTATATTACAAAGTATTTTTTTTTTGTCTTCATGGCACAAGTAAAAATCATTTCCTGTACAGAGTATAAAATTCTTCCATATGACTTTAAATATTAATTTTCTACAATATTTAAATTTTATTCCTCGCACGAAGTAATGTTTTTGTCATATGTAATATATAAATTCTGCAACATGTATACTAAGTGCTTAAACGCAGATGTGGATCCATTCCATGCAATGATTGAACAAGATTTCTTTTTTAAAATTGCTTCGAATTTTTATTACGTGTATTTCATGGAGTGTCTTAAGTCGCATGAAGACTCCAAAATCATAACAAATGATTTACAGTATTCAGTTTTCTAAATGAAGATCGTTTTCTATTTTCTAGCATTAAAATTCCAGCACAAACTCTCATTTCATCAATTATAGGGGATTATATTCACCATTTATCGAATTTATTTGGTGTGCATTGTTTTCGATGATATCAGGATCATTTGTATGAAAAAATGCAATCGCCAGAAACTTTTCTCAGATCGAAAAAATCAATCATTAAAAAGGCATAATTGATCGGCAAATTTCATTTCTCAAAAGCATTCTTAATTTTATTTTTTCTTTATATTCAATAGATTTCAGGACTACATCTTTTATGCTGTATTAATATCATAATCGAGTTAAGCATTTATAGTTTCAAAATTTACGAGGACTACTTAATTTTTTTTCATTTTGCGATTATATTCTAACTTCTGCATCAAGTAAGTAAAACTTCATTTTCATGGAAACATTAACAATTTCTTAATTAATTGATATGCACTTTCTTTGTAGTACTATTTTTTCTAATTTCGTGACCTTTGATCCTCGATAGAACTCTAACTGTCTTCAATATTTTCTTTCTTGTCTTCGATATTTCTTGCCAGCAAGCGTAATTTACCTCAAAAATGTTGTTGACTCCCACCCTTCATACGGTGTTTATTAAGGCGAATATCGGGCATAGTTATTACCGGAATAAAAGCTTGGGAAAATCATTGGATCAATTTAGAACATTTTTGGTTCTTTGTTTGAATCCCTTTCATTAACCAATCATCTGGCTATTGATTGAATATACAATATTTATTGACACCTTCGAATTCTATTACAATTTCCCAGTTTCCGGATGAAAATTTTATATGCATTAAAGTATCTTCCGATACCATCACTAACACATCCATTTCGGCGAATGCCATTTGTATAGCTTTAAACATCTACAGCTTCATTTTTTAGAGCATCGTAAGATATAGTCACTCAGTTATCGAATATTTTCCATCAGTTAACCAATTTATATTTAAATTAAAGAGATATAGCTATCATATTGTCTTGAAAATCTTTTACTTCATAGATGGCCAATAATGGACAACAAGTGACGGTAATTTGTTTATATTCATTCAAGTTCCACAAGCAGCGTTAATCATGTTGTATTAATCTTATATTTGCTAGAACACATATATTTTTTAATCAAATATTTTGTATAATTTATGCTAAAACGTTGAATTGTCTTGATTAAATGTCTATTTGGCTTGTTGGGGTTGTTTCAATTGGGTTAACTTTAAAGTAATCCAAAGTAATCATTTTTAAATATAAAAAAAAATTCAGTCAACTTCACAAGACTCTGATATTGATGTTTAACATCTTCTACAATCTTTAATCTTTTGATATTAGATGTTAAAAAACTATGTCATGATATTAAAAGTCTCCATCAACAGGAAAATTGAAAAATAAGTATGCTAAGATGTTGCAGATATCCCTGCTGTATTCAAAAACAGTTCACAAAAATGTATATATTAGAGAAAAAAGCATTTTCTTTATCAAATGATTCGAATGACGTAAAAGATTCTATTAATTAGAAAGTGCGACTTCAATGTTAAAACTATTACATATTTTGAGCATCATTAAGGATTTCACAAGAGACTCAACTATATCTTGCCATTTTTCATTGAAGATGGGTGTTCTACAATCTCAACATTTAATTGAGTAGAAAGTCCCAAGACTAGGCAAATCTTATAAACTGCTACCGAATTTACAATAGAAGGTGTTTTAATGTCGCTGGATATTATTGTTTGATCTTCGACTTATATATCAAGTCTCTCAATCAGCTCTAACTTGGCTGGAAGATTCAGCGCATTACAGATCTTAAAAATCATTTCTGATCTTACAATTGGAATACATTTTGTCGATTGCTTAATTTTCTTACCCCAAGCATCTCTTTGTTCATTGGGAGCTAACTGAACTTTAATATCAAGTCCTTCACATATTTTAAAAATCATAAAGGAATATACAATTGGTATTCCCTTTTTTATATTTTCCTCTTCAATTATATCATAATTTTGATCAGGAATGATCGTGCTTTGTATAGGAGCCTCATTGCCATAATTCCACTTGAATAAGATCTTAATTATCTCGTTTATGAAAACGCATACAAATATCTCGCCGAAAGACGGCATGTCACCTCTCATAAAATCAACTAAGAAACAAGAGATGAAGTAAATCATGATCTCCGAAAGGAAAGCAATAGACATTGCTTTATCAATAACTAAGACTTTATGAAACAACTCAAAAAAGCCTTAAAATCGCACAATATTCAAAACGCAGTTTACTCAGTAGTTAAACACTTTTAAAATGAAATTTTTTAAGGTTTTCATTGTTTTTCTTTTCGTTTGTTGCTTTACCTGCATTATTTAGCATGAATTGTTGAGTAACATATGTCAATTACATTCTTTTAAACATTGAAAGAGCAAAAGCTGAACAATGCAATTTTCCGAAATCTATTTTAATTGTTGAGTTTATAATAATGACTACATTCTTTTTTAAATATTAAGTATCGTATAAGCGTGTCACAAAATATAAATATATATTTATTATGTTGTATTAAGCTGCATAGACTTTGATCAATTCTTTTGCGTAGTAAATAATATTATTACCTATATTTATTCATAATAATCATATCACATATCCTTGTATTTATCTGCCCATACATAGTGCGTAACTAAATGTTAATTAAGTTTACAGAGTCATTTTTATCTTTCCTTTTCATAATAAATTTAAAGGAATTAAATTACATTTTAATGATAAATTAAACAATATTTATTTTAATTACTATGTGCTCAGTTCCCATTTACAAATTTCACATATATAGGAAGTTTAGAAAGAAAGGAGTTCTGACTAATATTGTTCAATATCTAGCACGGTTGCACTAGTGAGTGAAACGTTTACTTCAGTAGATAGCATACACACAATATACTAAATTTTCTCTAATTTATTAATATTGTTATACGGTTAATCATCTTTCAAAAGCAAGAAACCAAATTCAGAAAGGTTCCACAACTAATAAGCAGGTTCTTTTGAAGTAAAATTAAATTTATTCGGGAATTCCTTAGTAAATACACTAGTTTCCTTCTAACAGGAAATAATTAATAGAAACACATAAATCCTTAATGGAAATAATTCATAGGTCACATAATAGAACGCTCCATTTCAAAATATTTAATTGCAAAGCATCGGGAGGCACTTACACTCTACATAAACTAACTCATACGAACAGTGGCTCATATATATAGAACCTCAAGAAATGTTCTAAATACTTCTATATTTGTCTAGGAGCAACTGGAATTTTTGCTTTAATTTAGCAAATTAGGGATATTTGACTACAAAATTGGTCGTTAAGATCACAAATATCTAAGCAGTATCACTAATTGAAATATTATCACTTTGTTAACTAACTATATTTCTTGGCATATTATTTGCTCTGCAAGGTAGAGAACAAAATCAAATATTTTTCCTACGTGTTAGAGTACTTTAAGATTCATAAGCAAATATTTACTCTATATTAGTCAAAAATAAAAATAGAAAGTTGTAATACAAAAATAGAAAGTTGAAGCTGTTTTTATCGAATTGATTTAACTTCAGAGTCTTATATAAACATAAAGAACATGCTGTATTTGTGTTATTAAAGTTTATTTGTGTTATTAAATAAAAATGGAAGAAAGAAAAAGATTTTCCTCGCCCCCTTTTCATGAAATATTCCAAAAAGTGGATAAGTTTAATTAATATCCTGATTAAGAAAAAACAGAAAAAAAATCAAAATGATATTCTGAAATCAGAAACTATTCCTGATGAAACTTTTCGGAACATAATATTAAACATTTTAGGTTACAAATATATGAAAAAATATATAATTATGCAGTTTTAAAAGTTTATCTTGCTTTTTAAAGCATAATCTTTCTTTCCTTCATCAATTTTAAAAAAATTCATGATACTATATCTTGTCTTCCGTTGAGAAGTCAAATAATTTTTCTTTAATTTCTCTTATTGAATATTTTGTACTGCCAGGTCTCGGATAGATGTAATTTAAAAATTGATAAAAATTACTATCAAAATTCGTTGAAAATTGGAATTAATTTTAACTAGCCACTTTCAAATGTGCTATATCATGTAAGCAGTTCTTAATTTTTTATGAATAAAACTTCATTAACTTATAATCCATAAATAAAATGTGAACAACCAAAGAAATATTATGAGCAAATTTTAAGAGTAAGGAAAAAGTGATAGTCAAAACTGTAGAATGCAAAATCTATTGCTAATGAACTAATCTAATTTTATGAAAAAAAAGGAATCCGAAAAAATATATATTAAAAATGTGAATTTTTGTTCGTACTGATACAATAAAACTTCAAAATTTCTTATTGGAAATAAAGGAAATTATGCAGTGGTAAAAGAAAAAAAATATAGTCATTTACAGAGAAAAATGACATAAATTGTTTCTTTAACTTTCGAAACATTCCTTAAAATCACTTGATTTAGGAGAAGAATATTTTCGGTGAGTAAAACGGGGAACTATTGCAATATTCAAGAAAAAATGGAATATTACCACTAAGACTTATTGGTAGAAAGGTTTTTTTTTTTGCCGTTCTCACCAGCTAAAACGAAAAGAAAGGACGAATCAATCCTTAAATTTTTTGGAGATTTCGAAATAGAATATGGTTCCGATTTCCAAAGCTGTCTTGGTTTTGTCCGGATTTGTAGTCTGTGTTTCTCTCTGATCCGATTTGAATACATTTGTTATTTAATCTTTCTTTATTTTTTGAGTTAAAGTGATATAGCTTGCAATTCCCTTTAACATATTGTGAATACTGTAGTACCCATGACTTTGAAAGGAAATAATTTGGGTCATGTGCGATTTACATTTCCAAAAACTTTATTTTTTTTCCTTTGCTGCATGCTTAAAACTAAAATATATATTATTTCGAGCAGGAGTTGAATTGAAGATGAAACCAATGCCACAAATATTAACTTTTCGCTTTAAGAATTCTGTCAAATTAAAAACTTCTACGTAAATAAAATATCTTTATATTAGACTATTTTCAAGGACCTCCAATTTTGACTATAAAAATTGTATATACTAAACAAAATATCTATATATGGAACACATTTTCATAAAGGGATCTAAGTTTTCACATAAGAAATGCTTAGCGTTCTAATAAATAATGTACTTTTGTTTCTTTCATAAGAAGAGGGGGAGGGTTAAACAAGGGATTTACTGAAGAATCAGAGTTATTAATTGATTTAACAGTGCCCGCGAATATTACAGATTATTCTCAACTTCTGTTTTACGAATCTATTCTAACCAAGAGCAAATTGATTACCTTAAATTCAGGTTAGCCTTGAGTTTCTTATCAAGAACAAAAATCTATAAGCGTGAAAGAGAACTTTTGCTCCATAAAAGATGTAGGAAAAGGGAATGAAAAATAAAGACTTGCCATAGGAGTGTAGAGTTTCGAAATGTGTGGCAACATCTTATAGAAAAATCGTGATTCGCTTATTAAAAGCTTTGAAAGAAATGATCGAAATATATTTAAACTCTTAAAATTTGACAAGATTAATGAAACAGTATCGAGGAATGGATAAAATTGATAAGGAAAAAAAACCTATGAATGGGACGGTCATTACGTTTAAACATACTGAACATAACTATGAGAAATTTGTGAGTTACAGACATATTTATTTTAGTTCTTTTTACAATAAATTTCCTAGTTTACTTCATGCCTTAAGCCATCTTCATCCTTAAAATATACGAGTAATAAATTTTGTTAAGGGAAGAATGATAGCTTCTTAATATGCATTTTCGTAAATTAAAATTTCTATAAATAGTACATCAAAGAATTTTAAGATTAGTTCTGTAAAAGTAAATAAATAGAAGAACTATTATTTTTTCCGTTTCTTGTTCACAATAAGTCATTCTGACTCAACACACATAATTCAAATAACTTTTCCAGTTCATTTATCGGAATTGTTTCTAAAGAATACTTTGGAGATGTTTCTATGATCAAAATAACAACTTTTTAACTTTCATAAATTATAAAGGTGTTATTTGGTTTAAGTTTCTCACTTTGATTCCTTACTTTATGATCGTATTAAAAATATATTTCATTAAATGTCGTCATCCAGATAAAGAAATCTAGACAATTTTCAGCTATTGAAATGATACAGCTATAATGAGCACTTATCTTTCATTTTTCTTTCAATGTTTGAAGTTTGTTAGCAAAGGCATTTGTATTAAATAAATCTCCATGAAAGAAGCTTCTTTGTGGACATTTAAAGATTTTTCTATCGTTCCTAATGATGCATTGCGATTGTTTGCGAGGGATAATTTTTCAATAATCTCAGGTGTGTGAGATGAACTTAAGTTTTCTAGTATGCATATGATATGTAAACTCATATCTTTCTGTCAACACCTTCTGTACCATAAAAATATTTGATTTATATAAACACAAATTAAATACTTGTTTTATCTATTTGTATGTTTTTGAAAACTGTTATCAAATTTTTGCTTTAAATTAAATCACAGCTCTTTACTCCATTCAATATCTGAAAATGAAAAAAAAAAAAAACTATACTTCTCACAAGAATGGTCGTATTATTATTGTTAGTTCAACAAATATACAGCACTTTTAGCATTTTTGCAGCAGATGATCGAGGTTTATCATGTACGCGCGATAACGTTCAATTATAGACAGGTCTAGTGTTAGTCTTAAATTTCTAGGAGGCACCGAGTTTATGGAAAAATTTGATATATTACATAAGTACGATTGTAAAAGATTTCTTTCAAATAAAAATTTATGCATCATTTTGCCATTTTGTGGATAGGAAATGCTATATATTTCGCATATCATTGTGCCAAACGGAACTACTTTTCATTTTTAGCTTAGTCTAAGGCGAAGAGCCATAAGTTGCGGAAAGCATATATGGCTCAATAATATATCTAAGACCTTTGCTACATTACTATATTAATTGCAATTTAATTTATTTAGTTTTATGAAAGGTTTATTTTACCTACATGCAAATACCACCACTAACCTAGATACAAATCATATGTAATAGGGAATTTTAAATTTGTCGAATAGTTTTTGATTTTACGTTCCATACATTGATCATAATTATAATTTTAAAATTTGAGTTACACATAAATTTTGTTTGTAATCATACAAATTTCCTTTAATTTTTATCCAAATATTGTATAATAAATTTTATGAGCGTTTATTAAAAAAATATTACATTCACTGCAAAAGAAGAAAACTTCATTTTTATAATAAAGAAAATATATCAGCCACGAGATTAATGGGGATTTTGAGGAAAGCGCATAAGAATCATAAAAAAAAATTATTTTTAAAGAAAGACGCAAAAACAAGTATTTTTCTAAATGGCATGCATGTTTCTTCACAATTTTAAAATTAATTTTGCACTCTTTCATTTATTGAATTTTCATAAATAATCCATTTTTAAAATTAGCAGATTACAAATTATTTTTACAAAAAACAAATAAAATTTAAAAATAAAACAAAAATAAATAAAAAAAATTTAAAAATAAAACAAAAATAAATAAAAAAAAAATTTAAAAAAACTGTAACATTTAGTCAAAACAATTGTTCCAAAGAAACATTATTTCAACTTTTCAAAATTTCACATTACTTTAAAATAAATAGTTTCAACGATTTCAACACAAACTAAAAATATGCTTCATTTACTTAAATCCTTTATAAAAAGATATCATTCAGAAAAAGGTATTTCCCATTCCACCGATGGTAGCAGTCAAAAAACAGCTATTTAAGTTTATTTATTTTTATTAAATTAGAAGCATGAAAGTAATTAAAACAGCAAAAGCTTGTCTTACAAGTTCAGCTAATGTTTCATCCCAACGTCACACAATAACATATTTCTCTTGTTTATAATAGTTTTAAAAATAGACTCATTAGAATTAAAAATTAGATATACAATAACCCATTAGAGACTTTTGATTTTTCATACTATATAAATTTCTTTCCTCTTAAAACATGCAGAACCTAATTAGTAAATTTCATACACAATTTTTACTCGGTATTTAAAAACAAATAAAAGTTATGATGTAATGCATTATCTTACACGAGCAAAGGGAATTTTACTTGATACAAATCTCTTCTGATTTACAGCCTAATTAAAATTCTCTTTGTGCTAAAACACATATAGGAAACTAAATTCACACGTATTCTTAGACGAATTCATTCAATGTATTTTCAGAAATCAGTTATCGGAAGATTATCAGTGAATAGTCGCTTCTTTTTCTGAATGGTCCATTTGTCTGTTTCTGAAGAGAAAGTTTTCTGACAGGTGTAAAAATTACTGAAATTCTTTTATTTCTTACAGTTCAGTGCTTCAGTTTGATTGTTCTATTTTTTGTAAATGAAAAAGCATCCACACACAAGGAAAATGTCTACTTTGAAGTGATTATAAGAGGAAAAAATGAGCATAAATTCACAATGTTCTCAATCAAATTGAAAATATTTGTTACATATCTCTATATAGACGTATCCTTATTTACTTATCATAATCTAATTTTGTATTGATGGATTGATTTGTTTTATTAATGTCACACTAGATGCTTCGTGAGAGCTATTGGCGACGGACCTCGTAATTTTGAACATCCATCAAATAACAAGGACAACACCTAAGCTGCCACCTGCATCTCCTAATTTCTACACCAGAGTACATTTTGAGTATCGATAGATTTTAAGTACATAAGTTCAGCCTACACTACGGGTCTTTAGTTTATTATTTTGTATTGAAGAGCTAGCGATATGAAATTCTTGAAATCCTGTCTACATGATACCTTCAATGTATTTTTCATTGAAAATACGCTTTTTTTATTGTGAAGTTGTTGTATTTTAATGTTATTGTATTTCAACACAC
The DNA here is from genome assembly GCA_019974015.1 of Nephila pilipes. NCBI lineage: Eukaryota > Metazoa > Arthropoda > Arachnida > Araneae > Nephilidae > Nephila > Nephila pilipes. Next base: position 229,682 of record BMAW01081714.1, on the reverse strand, counting down.
ACAGAGATTAGAAGGTCACCATTAGTTATTTAAATTGTAGCATTTCAGCAATCTAGTACGTTCTACTTTACTTAGAAAAAAAATCTATAAAATGAAAAAGATTTTCTTAAATGAAATACAAAAAAAATTCAATCACAACAATAATTATGAAAAACTTGATAATAAAATTTAATATGATGCTAAATTAATATGGGAATTCTTATATAACTAATTTAAGAAAGCTATTTTTTTAGCATATCACAGAAAGTTAAGTAAAAAAAAACCAAATTGATAATTTAAAATTAAATTACATTTATTCAATAAAAAGATTTTTTATCAGTACACTTGTAACACCCGGTCGACCCGGGTGTTATCTTGTGCCATCACTAATATCTAATATTAAACACTACGACACCAATAATTACAGAACCACCAAAACAGCTTTCAACATTTATTAATATATATCTACTATGACATTAATAATAGTGCTCTCCAGGTTAAGTTCACTAACACTTTAATTCAACCCACCAATAATAATCTAACAGCTTCTTACCAATATCTCTTACCAACTGCAACTCTGAATCTGGAACAACTGCTGAAAATACTAGAACAATTCTCAATCCGAGCGATTTACACTCGGACTAATACCTCAATACTAATCTGTAAATCCACCTTTCTATACTATAGCACTTAGATTCCACCTCCTCTCACTACAACGCCTCTCTGATCCTCCTTCAGCTACTCTACTCCTCCAGATGGAGTTTATATACTTCTTAATTTAACCGCTTCACTTCATTCCTAACTGCTTTGCATATTACGTTCTTCATCACGTTTCAATTTTGGTTGGGCAAAGGTTGTTTAGCGAAAGCAATCAATCTCAATTAAAAGTCCCCAAGGTTAGTGAAGAGAAACCGCGAATAGCCCAATGTCACACACTTACTGATTTAAAATTAACACTTCAATCATTGCTTTATAAATTGAATACATTCCTTCGTAAATAAAATAAATTAATTCATATGTGACTCACCAGTTTACATTTCAGTCATTGGTATAATTTTCTAAAATACACTCTATAACAAAATAAAAAACGACGCACCAAGAACGAGTTTCCCGATTGTAATGAAATTTTGTATTTAAACACATTTGGACAGAACATGCAAATGATTAAAATTTGGTGTCCAATGAATGAATAGAGGGAGCTACAGCGCATTGAAACTATGAACTTAGCAGGTGTATATAAGAAGCGATTCCCAATCCGATGTTCAAATTTTCTGTTGCACTCCAATTTCGTATAATTTTAAGCGACTAAAAAAACGCCTCACCAAATGATTCCGGAATCATTACGAGCAACTGTCAGAGTTTAAAAGCTGCCGTATCGTTGGAATGAAAGAGGCAGGTAGGGCAAATCGGAGATTCACTCGCCATATGGGTGGAAGCGATGTGGGGATTAGAAGATGCTGGCAAGAATTGGTGGACAATGGCAGATTTGAGTGTCGTGATAGTATTGGTCGACCTAGAGCCATAGCAAATCGGGAGAACAGAGTGATTGTCAGATCAGCTGTCACAGCGCCTGATTCATCGTTATAAACTATCAGATGTGCAAGAAACACGAGTGTCCTCCATGACCCTTCTCAAATGGCTGATAGAGCGAAATCTCCGCTTGTACCGACCGCTATGCCACCTGCCACTCACGCGTGCACATTGTCGAGCCAGATTACAGTGGTGCTTGGCTCAATCTGGTTGTAATGATGCTGATTCGAGACGTATAGTGTTTCGCGACGAATCCCACTTCCAAGTGTGTCCTGACGATCTTCGATGACGTGTCTGGAGACGCCTAGGGAAGCGAGACGACTCTGCTATCTGTTTTTTTTTCTTGAATTTTTTTATAAAATAAAACCTAGCTTCTTCAGCTGTTTTAATTTGAAAGGTATACTCCAATTCATATTATGGACAACATTTATTTTCTTCTTAGTGTGTGCCCTCTCTTGAATTAATCTCTTGTTTTCAAGAATGAACATAATATATTCCTTAATGCAAATATTTATATTCTAAACTCAGGAATCAATTTAATTCCTAATTATTACCTTTTGTAAATTTTAGCAAAACCTAAACTTAGCATATTCATGAATTTTGAAAATTTAAAAACCTTTCTCTCTCAATACATGCAAGTAAAAGAAACAGTATTTCGCAATGATTAAAATTAATATTTCGAACTGAGATTCAAAGTTCTCACTTGGTATGGAAATTTGGCATTGATTGGTTAAAGTTCAGTCATTGTATCTCTAGAGCTACAATGATTTAATCCCAAGCATTCGAAAATTTATATCGAGAAAACTATCATTATAATTTCAATTTAAATTACTTGGGATACTGATATCCTGCATTTTTATACAATTTCTTTAAGGAAAACCTGAAAATGATTTAGCAGAATAACCATTTCAAATGCGCGCTTTAGAAGATATTGCTCTGAATTTTAAATCAAACGCGTAGTTGAAAAGAAAAATGTAAGAAATCCGTGAACATTTGTTTATATACATATTGTTACGAATATGAGTTGATGCTTCCCTGCAGCTCCTATCTTATGACGGAAAAAATAGATTCACAGATATGTCTCTAGTTTACAATATAGAGTTTAATGGTAATTTAATTTAATCAAGTACACAAAAAAAATGATGCTGGGCTAAAATTTTGTAGAACGTTTAAGTAATATTTTTTATTGTTTTCAATTTAATTTTTCTGTTTTATAGCCTTAGAAAATAGAAAAAAAATATTATCAATCAAATTTATTTATTTATATTAATTTGGAATCCTACTGTGTCCCTTCTCTACATGAAAAAATTACTAAGATTCAAATTTGTCTTCCTAAATATTTTGTTCTCTTAAAATTTCATACTCGTAAGAGATTCAGTAGAATTGTTGACTTTATTGAGAGATTTTGGTTTATTGTTAGAGTAAAACAATAATATGTAAACCTTAGAGCTCTTCAATGTTTTATAACATGTCTTCAGAATGACAACAACATAATTGTTTCTAAACATTCACCTTTGAAGAAAACAGCATTTAAAACTTTTCTGAAGAACTAAAAAGATCATTACATTAAACTCTGCGTAATGAGTTTTAAGTGTAAATTTCCCAATTATGAATTAAAAAGTTAATGTAACTGTGGGAAAAGTTGCAAATGCTGATATTTTCATCAATAAAACAAGTAAGTTTCAGAAACATTTTAACCTAATGAATCACTGAAGTAAAAACTGTTTAAACTATTGGACAGGAAATGTCTTCTGAAGAGTTTGAGTTAAAAGTTTAACAATTACGGCGTGTGCAAGAAAAACGGACCAAAGTTCTTTGTCACGAGATCAACTTTATCTAACATAACTTACAAGAAAGATAAATAATTACTGTTCTCGAAAATACGCATGCTGTTTGCCAAGATTTTCCACTCATTTCAGTTCAACGTATCATGTATTAAAAACATACGGTTCTGTTTCTCGCTTATTCGTAATACTATATTAAGCTTTTTTAAAACATTTATTAATAATAATAAGAAATTACTTAGTTATTATTTTAAATTGTTTTAAAGAATTAAAAGGTTTTATTAAAAATTTATTTTTGTCGAAAGAGGTTTTGATATCTGCTGAAGGCTGTTTGTTCAGAGTATATTTTTTGTGATCCAAAATGATTTATTTCAAAAACATTTCTATTTCATTATATGAAAACAACTTTATTTCCTTAAAGGGTCATAGCAGAGGAAATTGGAGTAAAACTGTATCCTATAGCTTAGTAGATAAATAACTCCTTCCAACGATTGCGACATAGCAGTAATCATAGCACAAAGCTAATGAAAATGTTATAGGCTTGATAAGATTTAGTTCTTTGATCTCTAATTTGAATTCAGTGAAAGAATCACAAATCCAACCTTTGAAGTTGGATTGGGTAAAACTGTGTGTGTTATAAGATGAAAAATAAGCAAAACATATCCAAATAACTTTTTATTTTTCAATGATTTTAATTTTTCAGATAGTTTTCAAACCTATGGGGGAAAAAATTAGAAATGATGTAGAAAACTCACATAGATTCATTCAGAACTGGGGAGACAGTCTCTACCATAATACGCAAATAAATTCATCTTTGCTATCAAGGTCAAATGTCACGAAGGTATCATGGGCTCAATCTGAGCAAATGGTGCAAAATAACCAGTTATCTATAGTTAATATATCAAATATAAATTGGTCGAAAAACATGCAAGATTCATCGCCATCTACATCATAGATTGAAGGCACCTCAACAGACCAATCCTCAGCAATCTTCTTTTCTTATAATTTTTACCTTTTCTTACCTTGCGGTTCTTCCTAGTTTTACCAATCTCAAATTTTTTCCTTTTTCTTCAGATCTATTTTCTTTTTATGAGTTAGCTCTCTTTGGCTGAAGATTTTTATAATGGCTAAATTTGTTGTGTAACGTGAATTTGTTAGGGTTTGATGTCAAAATATCTGTCAACCCCCGGTTCCGTTGATTTTCACTTCTTCTTCCTCTCCTCCGCACCTTTCCATCTTTCCAATAGGGAGAATCGAAAAGAAGATCTACTACAGTTGGTCTGGAAGGGACAGTTTCAAGTGTTGGTGAGGGTTTTTAAGATTATTTCCCACACTACGATAATAATCATCTTAGGAAATAATCTTAGTATTTTTATGTATATTTTGTATTATTCTTATTTAATTTTCTTTGTTAGATATAGTTCGTTATGCTAATCTTCGCGGAAGTTAATTCTGGTGCATTTTTATGTATATACTTATGAAGTAAGTTTTAAATTATTTTCTGCTGTAAAACGATTCACTTTTAAATTTTGATGATTATTGAGTTATTTATATCTTTATATATTTTATTTAAATTTATTTTGTATTTGAAAATATAAATTTTCAGTGTTATAAATATTATTATATATCATTACATATCAAAAATAAAGACGTCAATATTTATTCTAATATAGTAATTATATATATTCAAAGTCATCTAAAAATAAATTTGAATAGATAAATTGTAACTAAGCATTTTCTAGTTATAGGAACTTGCATGTATGAACAATTTTATTTATCAGGCTGATTCTTCTTTTTAAAAGAAGTAAATTAACATTTTATTCAAATTTGGATCACTTTATGTTTTGATCAAGATACATAATCAAGCTCTAACTGTTATGCAATTATTTAAACTGTTGTAATTTTGTATTTTGAATTATATATATATATATATATATATATATATATATATATATATATATATATATATATATATATATATA
>BMAW01081714.1:164377-224397 GCA_019974015.1 Nephila pilipes | reverse complement strand
ATATATATATATATATATATATATATATATATATATATATATATATAATAAAAAATAATAAATAATTTTTAAGTAAATGTATTAATTATGTCTAAGCCATTTACATACGCGTGAAAATTACATGTGGATATACTAACTCCATACACAGCATCAAATTTAATAATCTTTCAGAAATTAGATCGTATACAGGGATATATAGTCATGCTGTTTACATGTATAGATCTGAATTTGTCATAAATAGTAAGCCTTGAGGAAACTGTAAATATTATAGTATCACATGTGATACTTTAGTTTTCAATAGTAACAAAGTCATTTTTGGTTTTACATTTTTCAATTGTTTGTCCTCAGTCTATGTGTGACACTTACGCCAAGTAATCAATATGGTACATAATACATGGGAAATGTTATTTGATATACTATTCATTAGAGAGGTGTTTGTAGCAGGGACTCTAATGAAAAACCAAATTCTTAAATTATCAGAATTAAAAACAGATCGTGAAATGAAAAGAAATGGCATTGGCTCTATTGATTAAATAGTATGATATAACAAAAAAAAAGTTGTCTTGTCAAATAACAGAGGGGTATTGTTATTAACAATATAAAGTGGTAAACTTCCTGTGGATAAATGTCTTCGATGATCTAAAAAAGAAAAAAATTGAATAAATATTGATTGCCCTGCAATGGTATAAAACACAATCAAAAAATTACAGTCAATTAATTGTGAGGGGGAAGGTAGATCACTTAGATCGTTGCATCAGCAATTACAGAACGAAAAACGTGCAGTTAGAGTAATCTTACAAATGATTTATTTTACAGTGAGTAGTGTTTGGATAGGATATTGTCACAAAATGGAAGCTATCGAAGCACACAAAAGGATATCCTAGATTACTTTTCCTTTAGACAAATGCTGCCTCAACTTTGATCTATAGGGTGAAACAATCATGAAATCGAATTTCTTCTATCAACTCATCGGACGAATCGATTGATAGCATCGAACCTTCAGCTAAACGAAAAATACCTGTTTGTATGCCACATGTTTCTGCAAGAAAGAAAGATATAAGACATACGCCCGAAATTATGGGTGATAGAAGTCACAGGAGTAAATGCAGAATGACAAAATGTAATGCGCTAACTACTTTGCATTGTTCCAACGGTAAAATATTTCTGTTCTTTAATGGCTCAAGAAACTGCTTCAAAAGATTGTACGTAACATAGAGAATTTATTCATGTGTAAATATTTTTCTAACTTCTAAAGACAAAATGTATTTAAATATAATACTCTAATTCTTAATTTTTTATTTTGTTGTAGCTTAGTTTAGTAGCTGTTTACTTAGTTGTAGCTTAGTAGCTGTTGTGATACCCTGAAGTATCACATATGATACTTGCCCCCCCAACCCACCGTTTGAACTTAGAAAAACAAAACTAACATTTTTGAAGATAATAAGATGGTAATAATTTATTATCCTTTCTGAAGAAAAACAATAGTTATTTGCGTGCCGGGTATGAGGAGATTAAGTAACAGCATTAAGTAATAATTTTTTAAATATTAGAAACCTCCTGTTAAATTAATATGTTTTCATAATAAAAAAATTGTGTTTATAACCCAAATAAATGTGAAGCCATTATTTCAGCTTATTGATGAATATCTTATGCTACAGCGATCCAAAATTTAGATTGTTATATATGTTTTGAAACAACTTTAAAAAAAATGTGTGTGACAATTTTTATTCAATTAAAAATTAATATATATTGTAAAATTTAAGTTATATTAGCTTATGAAATTAAAAAAAAAATCATTTCTAGCATCATATAATTACTCTATAACAATTTAAATGTATACTATTTTAAAAATACACCAGTATGTTTTAATCAAATTTACTAATTTATTTACACATTATTATTGATTTAATTGACAAGTTTCGGGAAGTCTTATAATTTCCATGACGTAAATATGCTTTTTAAATTTTTCAAGTCTCCATATGCTACAGCCATCTCAAAATATACTGTATTTCTTTCACATTGTATTTCTCTTGTTGCGTAACTTGCTTCTATATCTGCACTTGCTTCCGTTGAAGCCGATGATTCACATCTATTTTTTTTTTCAATAAAAAAGTAAACATTTTACATTAATACAGGTGTTTCGAAACTGTAATGGAAAGCACAAGTTTTGGTAGACATCGTCATTTCTACTATGGATTTCAAGAGGCATGGCTTTTTCCTGATTAGTCTGCATCGTCATATAAAAATGTTAGAGTGCAAAGCATAAGCAACGAACGCATTATTCAACATAATCAAACCATAAAATTTTTGAAAAAAGCTTTTTGTGACTAGTATATTGAAAATGCAATTCAATAGAGAAGTAAGACATATGCAAATATTAGCAGTATGCTATCAGAATTGTTGTCACAACACGCAAACGAGTGGAATGTTCAGACTCAGTGAGAAGGCAACTTAAAAAGAGGCATTTCCATATGTTCCCTGCAAATGAAAATGAAACTGCAGTTCATAATGGCTACATCAGGATGCCATTACACGTGGTAGAATTATTGGTAAGCTTTAAGATCGGCGTAATTTTATGGGTGTTGCATAGAAGTCTGGAATTGACAAAATTGATTTTATAGAGCTTGGAAAGCCTTCCAAATGACAGGTACAGGTGTATGAAAGATTAGTGGTGGCAAACAACGGCAACAGAGGACGGGTATATTGTTCTGTAGGCAAAAAAAGGACCGGAAACAGACATTGGACAACATTGCTTAGAAAACGAACTACAGGTGTCACGGTTTACATTGGCTAAACACCAGCATAAAGGTGGCATATTCATCCATCATCCTGAACGCTGCGTACCATTAATATCAACCATTGCTTACAGTAGTGTCAATAACCCAAATACTAGATATCTCATCAATGGAGTCACGTTCTGTAAACCGATGAAAGCCATTTCAGTATGAGCAATGATTCACAGCGCCAGTTAATATAGGGGGAGGTAGGGACACGGATTTATCCCCCTAATGTAGAGGTGGTCCTCGAGTGCTTGAGTGGGGAGGTATGTTGAATGAACGTACTGTCCATATTTCCTACAGTGGCTCATTTACCGGAGGTAGTTACGGTGCAGCGACTCTCTTCTACAACGTTAGAAGTTAAAAGGCCTTACTCAACCAGCCCGATGAGATATCTTTTCAGCTTGATTGGTAGGCCCGTCAACTTCGGACCCCTTGGTCCAGGGTTCGAATCAACGCTCCTGAAACTAATTTTCTAAACTTATTATTTCAACAAAAAACTTTTTGGTTTAAGTGAATGTATATTTCTGTAGTTTTGAGCCATAAGTGATAATCAATTCTATCGGAATAGATATCAATGAATTATGGATTTCTTTCAAACTACTTCACACTCTTTATTACAGCTTATACTAATTGATTGATTATAAGAGTATTAAAATTAATAATAGATTAATATTACTTATATAGAGAAATAAAGGACACAAATTAATTTTTGACAACACATAGAAGTATGCATCAAATGCTGAAAGGATCTAATTGAGGCGAATATAGATAATTTTATAATTGAAATTCAACATCTGAGCAGAAAAGGAAACTATACATATATATTTATTTAATTAAACATAAATCTATAGCAAATTTCTAACACTTTATTAAATACATATGACAAAATGTTATTTGTAAATGTTACAGCCAAAATCTAATTGAAGAGATTAGAATAGTTTAAATTTTATAAAGCAAGCATTTTGTCAAATATGGTCTTTTGCTTGAACATCGCACTCCATTATATATTGCCAAATAAATCAACACTCCCTGAACATTTCATCCTAAAAGAAACGTAAAAAATGTTGATTAAACAAACTAACAATTTGATATACTACTGAAGGAAGAATGTTTTACTTCATCCTGAGGAATGATTATGAACTAATGGTAATTTATATAATTTTGTACTATATAATGTTGTGAGTTAAAATCGACACGTCTGTGGGAATTCGTGCAATTCGCTATCACATAAGCCAAAGAAAAAGAAAAAAATCCTAGGGTAAATGCACTCTTCGCGTGCTTGCGTAATTTCACTAAGCCATTCGTGACACTGAGTATCACCCCTTAATCTCGTCTAGCCTCCAACTGTCGATATTTTATTCTGTGACCGATACCACACGAAACGTTACGATATGCATTTATAAGGATGACAGATCAACAGCCCATTAGATTTAAGACTAATGATAGAGTAATCTTGATATTGAGTATTTTAATTTCTTCTATTAGAGTGATAAGCAAAGAGTACTGATTATTATTGAACAAATTAAGTAAGAGTTTAATTTCATCACAAATCAAAATAACATAAGTTAACAGGGTACATAAGATGTTATAATAAAATGATAAGAAATGCTAATTTTTATTTAATTAAAAAACAATATGAAGATCGAATGGAATATCAATATCTGCACCATGTTTTTTTTTTTTTTTTTTTTTTTCTTAAATCTATTTTGACCAAACAGTTAATTATTTAAATAAACAGTATGGATAGATTTCTTCCGCAAACCATTGACCTTTCAGTATAAAAAATATTGTTTGTACTCTGAATACACTGTATTTGGGAAAAAATAATTAAAAACGAAACATTTAGCTCTAGAAGTTTCAATCTAAAAGCATACGGCTAAGTATGAACATTTGATTAATTTAAAAATGAAATCAATTCAGTCTGATTAAGAGATGTAATGAATGAATGGTACTAGAGCCATCCCATTCGGATAGATTTCTGATGCAGAACTGTTACATACATTTATAATTGTATGTACTTCCAAAACCATTCAAAATAGTAACAATAATGCTTATATTATTATAGTTTCTATTACACATGTAAGTACTGTCCTATTGAGAACCAAGGTCATATTCTTTGAGCAGTGTTTCCCAAATTTGAGATAAATCGTCTGAAAAAAATATAAAACATTATATACAGCTCTTTTTTTAATTATAAAAATAAACAATTTTTAGCCAGTCCATTATAATGGACATTCAGTCTTATTCTAGTAAAAACATATGTTACTGATTAAATATACAACATAATTTCATTATTCACACGTCTAAAATTGTATATGAGCTATTTCTAATTTAAAAAAAAATATGTAAAAGTGTAATAAAATTCAATTCAAACTGCTGACATACCTTCAATTATTGCTTTTTCGTCCACCATTTTTAAATGTTTCTTTAACAAGGATCCTATCAAATAATTTCAAGTTTTACTAAATAGATGACAGTACTCTCAAGAGGTTATAACAAAAATAGTGATAGTAATATTTTTTTGTTCTCTGTAGACTCTTAGTTTCATCTCTGAAGAATTCATTCACTACCAGATACACAATCAATTAATCAATCTTCAGTGGCTAAAGATTTTATTTATTTTTAACAGCCACACAATACGCAAACTTAATACAATATTTAAAACTCACTAACACTAAACATTTAACTGTTGTTTCATGCCTTTTATGTCTCTCCTTATATTGATGACAGCGCCACTTATATATATTTTTTTTTATTCCGGCAAATCTTAAAGTGGTAATCAAAATTTCTCAATTCATACAGTTATATGTTGAATAAATAGTAAACCTTATTATATTGTTCAAATTTCCATAAGAATTGCCATGAATTATTCTTAAGTTTTTGCCGAAATATCTTAGGTAGCAAGTGTTGTTCTTCCCTCACATTGTTGGATGGTTTTCTTTCCCGTGGTGGGGAAGGCAGATTGACTTTAAATGACAAGGGCAATTCAGATCCTCGGTCTGTGAGACTGAAAAAAGCTCATCTGCTCCCTTAACAACCAAGCCAAAAGTGATTTCCTTTCGGGTGAGTTATTAAGACACTTTAACTTCTGTCGTGGCTGTTAAAAAGAGCCGCCATCTGCTGTAATTGATATATATGTCCTCCCTGATTTATCGAGAGTCATTTTGGATAGATTGTATTTGACATCATCGGCTGTCTCTAGTTGAGGATGTTAGGCTATTTCTTGCACACTCCATAGCCAGTATATTAATAGTTATGAACTGATGATTGAGTGTCTTAGTTAAACATACAGTGGCAAGTTTAGTGTCGGAGGTACAAATAGCCAGTATTTTCTTTCTTATGCTGTCATTAGGTGGTATAGTTCTGGGTGACGGCTTCGCCAGTCATGTTGTTCGTGTGTGTGTGGACGGTTTTTTTACAGTGTGGTGGAGGGTCAATTGACCTTGAGATACATGGGTGTTTTGAATCCTCGATTTATTGCATCGGTGAAAACTCGCTTCGTTTGTTTTGCAGTTCACAACAACTAAGTAAAAATGGATTTAAAACGTCGGACTAGTTAAGTCATATAACTTCCAATGTAGCTGTTGAAGAGAGCCATCGCATATCCGTAAAAGAAGAAACCTTTTTGATAAAATTGTTATTAGATTTCCTTTCTGATAAGCACTAAGTCTTGTTAAACAAAATTTCAAGGTTTTCCCAATTTCAGTAATTACTGATTTTTTTTTATCTCGGAATTTGATTATTATAAATATAAACGTAAAATATTTGAGGAAATATATTATCATTTTTGAAAACATAACATAATAATTTAACATCATAACTGAAATCTATCAGTTTGTTAAAAAAACATTAAGTGACATTAATAAATTTTATTAAACTAATATAAATAATAAAAAAATATATCATCATTTAATTTCACAGAATTTCTTTCCAAAAAATTGGCTCCAGTGCTTTTTAATGTATACTTGAATTACTTTTCGTTGCGAACGAATTCCTACTCTAGAGTAAAATATCGAATTAAATAAACTCCACATCATTAAACTCAAACTTCACTACAAACACTTAAATTCATTTAAAATAAGCCCGTCGTGCATGATTAGCTAAATTAATTCACAAGATAAAAGTTTCGAATAAGTTTTAGTGCAATTGCGGTAATTACATGGTACATTGCGTTTCATAAACTTTGTATCTAAAGTGTCCCTGGTGTTTTCTAAGTTCGCAAGTGTAAGATTCCGAAATGTCTTGAATAGCTAGCGTCTACTGTGAAATTTATACGTATATTTTTGTAGAACCTTAATATTAAATATTTGGAGTTATAAACTCTTCCAGTTGTTGTGGAGTTTGATTGTATGGTCTCGAGAGCATTTTAGATCCTAATAATAAGATTCAATAATAATGCATTAATGCTAATGCATTATAACTAAACATGCTAATGCCTGTAAGTAAACCTAGGTAGTGAAATTATAATGCAGAATCCATTTATTCGTTTATGTCGATTGCATGTTCAAGCAATCTATTTTTAATAACATGAATGATTTTAACCCGGCATTACTCGCAAAGTGTATCTCATACCAATAAACGTTTACTTCTGTTTTCTTCTTCGGTACATTTACGAAAGAAATAAAAATGCATAAAAATGGGAAAATACATTTCTAAACATATATTTAAAAATAACACATACGTTTATTTGTCACATTCTCTGCAAATACATACCATGTGTTCCATGCATATGTGTTTATCACACTTTTCACAAATAAATTTAGTTTCTCTCTCTCTCTCTCTCTCTCTCCCTGTCCTTTCAACTAGGGCATTCATCACATCTTTTATAGAGTACTTTGGCTTTTTTAGGAGGTGGTGCGATATCTTCAGCCCTGGATTTTAGTTTTTCTTTTAAGTTTCTTGGAAGTCTTGCCTGTTGGCTTCTATTTTTCTTGTATTTTTCTACAAGCATAAATCCCAAACATTTTTAAAATGAGCATCTGGTTTGATTTTGAGACTGGTGTTTCTTCGTAAATAACAAAAGAATACGAGCATTTATTGCTGCAACGTTCAACGAAGCAAAACATATAATCATGAACCAATAATTACATTTTCTAGTTGTAGAAAATGTTGCGGCCGTTTCGTCAAAAACATTAACTGCGCCTTTAGTTAAATTATAAAATGTGATGATCTCTGGCTTTTTTCAACTCTCCTATAGATGGGTCATTTGCGTCATCATTATTCATTGCTGAAAGTAGAATACATTCCTATCTTTCTTGCGTGTATATGACACAATCGTAATTTTTTTTGAAAACCAAACATGGAAGAATGGACATTTCTGTTCCTTGAAACTAAAAATGTTGGAGGGATTTCTTTTTTATTTTTTCTCATGATCCCAACAATAGTTATTTTTCTCTGCAAAAGTTCCTGTGATAGTGGGTAAGATGTATACCAGTTATCAACAGTCGAATTACGCCCAGAGCTACTTGGACTATTATTTACTTCCAAGGGCCCTTTGCGCTGATTACCAGTGTATACTTCTATATTCCGTATAAAATAGTCTTGAATCGACGAGTGCAAAACTTTTTATACCATACTTCGATTATTTATTCGGCATATATTGCCGAAAGGGACATCGTTCTCTAAATGGTTCAATTTTCTCATTTATAGTATTCTCCGACATTAAACGACTTTTGACAGTTTCCTACAAATGTTTCAAAAAATTCTCATATTGGTGCCAATTTATCTAGATCTCTTCTCTTTTGACGAGTTCTATTATCGTCAAAATGTAGACATTTCATAAGAAAATTTAAATGGTTTGCAGACATAGTTGTCCAGAATATATCAATTCAATAGTCGTCAATTGCCCAGAGATATTTCAGATATACATGCGATGATTTATTTACACCACAAATGTATAACAATCCAATGAATGCTTTTATTTCAGCTTCATTTGTGTCTTTTCCATCCCTTTCTCAGAAAAAAATGATTTTTTATTGATCCAATAAAAATATTTCAGCATTTTACTACAATTTGAATCAATTCAGGAGAGATTAGTAAATTCATTCCTTGTATAACAGAAATGACAATTTTTGAAACACATGTATTTCCAGGGAGTTTTGTGATAAAGTTTTTAAAGACACTCTAAAGTTTGGACGGAATTTCTCTTTTTTTCCAAGCCGTCTATTTATCCCTTCCTATAAAACAATTATTACCATATTTTACATCGTCATCTTCTATGTCTAAGTCAATTTCTGTAGCAGAATCATGATTACTGTTGTATTCCATGGTGTCTGGTTCTTTATTATCTTCGCTAAAGCTTTCTTCACTTGAAGATACTGTATCCAATAAATGTCTTAAATACTGTGTTTCTTCGTAGTAATTCCGAAAACGCGCCATATCAAACAAGCAATTAGAAAGGTGTTAACGTTTTTAAAAATGTAACTAAATAACTCGCACAGGGTGTGACATACCGGATAACTGATAAATAAATATATATTTCTGCAATTCTCTCACTGGTTCATCCCCTACAATGTTATAACATTCAATCAACAGTCAATTCTTGTAGTTGACTCTAAGTCAACTACAAGAGGATTCATCCATTTTCCGAAAAAGGGAAGGAAGAAACATTAAAAAATGCGAGGAGGTGGATATGTAATACCCTGCGCGAGTAGTTCTGGGTTAAGTGTAAGTTTCTTTCACAATTTATGACATTCAGAATCAGTCAGATTACTAATTGGTTAATCCCTTATATATAAATGTTTTACTCTGATTTCCACACTGTTTCACAATGATACTTTAAAGGTTTAACAATATCGTAAATCATGTATTACGATAAAAGTATTATGCAAGGATATGAAAATGTTTTTTTTTTTTCAAAATAAAAAAAACTAAACTTTAGAAATATTTTTATTCGGTTCATTTATTAAAAAGATTACATCCGGCTTATTTTAATCAATTTTTTCATCAATTATTTTTCATATTTCTACATATAGCATGAATAATTTTTCATAAAAGTTTAGAATTTTATTTCTGGAAATAATACGAAAAATAAGTTTAATATTAATACTTATTCTAATACACATGTTGTCATACATATTGGATACTAAGAAGTTAGAGTAGGATTGTTACGAAACTTGGAATGAAGATATGTGTCAGGCAGATATGTAAATGATTAGAAATGCAGCGAGATTGCGCATTGCGTAATGCCACCAGATGCTATTAAACTTCGTTCTTCATAGGTTATAAAATAGGTAAGCAGAGCTTGTTTGGCTGTATTTAGTCTGTTACAGTGGGACGCTTTTTAACTAGAGATGTGATTACGCCATCATCGGAAACCATAGGAGTAGCTGTCAGAGTTCGATATAGAAAGAATCATAGGGATGATGGAAATCTGGTTGTCAGCTCGGCGAGTAGCTCGCTATCTCGGCCATTCTGACTTTACTGTGAGGATGTGTTGGAACCATTGGACAAGAGAGAGGTCTGTTACACGGAGACCAGATTCAGGACGCCATCGACAGACCAATAGTCGAAAAGACGGTCACATCATACGACACGCACATTTAGCACCAAATGTCTCATCATACCCCATCCATACCTAGACAACAAAATCACTGTGGGCCTCTGTGTCATTCTGTTCCATCGTAAGACGCCTAACTGAAAGACAGTTGCTATCATAGCACCCATTATGTGTACTCTCATTGACACCCACTCACCGTCATCTCCGTTTGGAGTGGCATAGCACTCGAAAGGATTGTACTGCAACCAAATGGAATCAAGTCTTCTTTAGTGACGAAACCAGATTCAATTTGCACAATGATGGCAATTATGTACGTATGTGAAGGCCGCGGGGTGAATGTCTCAATCTTGCCTTCGCTGCACAGCGGCACAACGTTCGTACAACTTGTGTGACGGTATGTGGTGTATTAGCATCCGACACATGGTCGCCCCTAATATTGATCCACTGCACTTTGACAGCCCAGAAATACGCTAGTGACACTTTCAGCCACATGTGTTGCCTTAGCAGGGCTGCAAGGAGCCATTTTCATAACAGAACAATGATTGCCTGTACACAGAAAGGTACAGGTACTTCTATCCGTTTCTACCCTTTCCTGGCCAGCTCGATTCCCCAATTTATCACCGATAGAGCATATCTGGGGTCAGTTAGGACATAAAGCTGAACCGCTTCACATTTGTTCTAATTAAGGCGCGTTTACAACAACTGTAGATCGAGATGTCACAGAACATCATACATGACTTGAATGCCTTTATACCCGATCGTATCTCATACAATAAATAATCATTTTGCTTTATTTTGTAAATACTTACTTACATCAAGGTTGCTCTCTCGTATGTAAAATTTCCTTTTATTCTGACAACACTTTCTTGGTGCTCTAATTTTTATAGCTATGAGTATATATTTAGATTTTACTTTCCTTTCTAACAAAATTTAGCTTCTACTATCTTCTCGTTGACATTTTTATACAATCCTTTTGGAAGCCGGTGCTAAGTGTTTTTCTATCAATAAAAATCTATCAAAAAAAATTTAAATCTATCACAGAATCTATCAAAAAAAATTTAAATCTTAACTTTAAAATTCAAGTTTGTAACGAAAACACATCTGTATTCATTAGCATGTTTCCTTTAGGGCTTATCTTGTTTAAGTAAATATGGTGGAATCACGAACCTGAAGAAGCCTAGTGATATGTTTAATTCCCGAGAAATTAACTGGCTTTGGAAACATAGGTGACTCTCCTTCGAGCGAACCTTCTTCTTATCAAATAAATTTTACCTTTTCCTTTATTCCGTCTAGATGTTAGTTTAGATAAATGTTCGGTGGAACAAAGTCATATTTTCTCTTTTTTCATAAACATTAACTGTCACTGTAATTGACTGTTTATTAGAAACCGTAAATTTGAGACACTGTGGGGAAAGAAATTAGAATACCTTTTTATTTTCTCCTCTAAAGGAAATAAAACAAAGATGTCATT
Organism: Nephila pilipes; assembly: GCA_019974015.1. Classification (NCBI taxonomy): domain Eukaryota; kingdom Metazoa; phylum Arthropoda; class Arachnida; order Araneae; family Nephilidae; genus Nephila; species Nephila pilipes. Next base: position 212,648 of record BMAW01081714.1, on the reverse strand, counting down.
GGTCTGCAAACAATGTGTATCATATGCCTGGAAATAATGTCAGAATGCTTGAAAAATAAATAAAGGACTCAATCTGACATAATGTTCTTCCTTATAAACTGATTATAATAAGATTTGCTTATTTTTCTCTAGAACATCGGAAATGTTTCACTCAAGTTAGGAATTCTTGAAGTTATATAATAACTGTTAGGATAACACAGTTTTCTACTCCTTCCTGTTTAATCCTAAAAAGGGACCGAGATTGTCAAATCGTTATGGTCGTGTTTGGAGTGGTCAGCGATTGAGGTCGGGAATTAAGGTGGACTACTTATAGGTCTGTGGAATCGTATGTTCGAAACCAGATTCCACCAAATACTTGTCGTATAACGGAACTGATGTACGTTAATATGTCTAGATTCTATGTAATTCCATTAGAATAATGTGGAAATTTGGAGATGTAGAGATTCGCCGACAATAGCCCTCTTCTTGCTTCTAAAAGTGAGATTAATAAACTACGTATCAATTGGTCAAAAAAGGTGATATCAGACGGAGGGTAAATATGTTTGGGAAAGTTAGTTTCAATCATTCAATAACACTTTATTTTATAACGGTATCAAATCTAGAAATTTTCACTGAAATTGAAAATAAAAACTTAATTTTGCTGAAACTTTTGAAACATAAGTTCTTAAATTGATTCTGTTAATATCTTCTGTTTGATGTGCATCATAATAAGTAGTAACAGAATGTTTATAATAAAAAAAAATTCTAATAAGAATATATTTGGGTATAGGATAACTTAAAATGCAAATATTCTTAGGATACCATGCTAATATTTAGAGAAAAATTAAATTGAAAATGTTTTTACAGAAGATTCGTTTCTTTGTCAGGTAAAATATCTGGAAGAATATGAAACTTTTTTTGTAAAATTAACGTAAAGAAATTCTGAAAAGTTTGATTCAAATGAGTTTTGATTATACGAATATGGAAATGGTTGGTTAGAAAATATGTCCCTTTTCAGGCTCATTCGTTAGAATTCATTCATTAATTCAAAAAATTTATTTCAAAATGTGTGCCTGCAACAAACTTGTTTGAAATCTTCACACTAATGCTACTCTATTCAGTGTCAGATGGAGAGAAAACATAATTTTTCCACTATTCTCAGTTTCTGTACCTGAAAGGTGAAGGAGTTCTCGGTGAAACATTCTTGGAAGGGTACATGCTAATACGTTTGATCAAAAAATATGGTTTTAACGAATTACACAATACTAACTCAAAATAGAATTGATGGTATATTGGTTTGAAATTTTTTTGAAATGGTTCGAGAAACGTAACTCGAGAAAATAGTGCATGTATTTGATTATTTTTCTGATCAAAAAAATAAAGTAGTTTTTATAAAATTTTCTACTCCTACTTCCAAAAGTTTAGAAAAGCACAAAATAAAAGAATATGAAGTGTATCACTGGTTGAATCAATATGTCAGTTTATATATAGAAATTTGTTAATTTATTTTTATTGCCCTCTTAATATGTTCGGGCTACATGGATACTTAGAAATCCTTGATAAGTTAATTTTAAACTATTTCTCATTGCTCTTTTCAGTTTTTTATTTTCAACTGACACGTTTCAAAATATAACAAAGGCAATCATTGCCGTGGTTTATTTCGAAACGAAATTTGAGTCGTAAAAAAAACGGAATCGATGTCAGTCACCGTAATCATCCATGTTAGATTATAAAGGTCTTTAGTGGTAGTGGGTAGACATGAATTTCCAATAACTAATATTTTTAATCAATTAATTCCAAATTTAATTTTAATTTCCAATAACTAAATTTTTGTACTGAGTGGAGAATCAAGTAATAATGAGATGTATTTTAAAAATTAAAAAGGGCAAAATGGAAATCAACCACTAATGTAAATTTTATACAATTTATTCCCAAAAAATATTATTTTAAATTCAGTTAGTCTTAAATATATAACGTTAATTATATTTTATTTACTTTAATCAAGCAAAGAATTAAACTCAGAGTCTGCTTCTATAAGCAAAACTGAAGACTATGCAAACACTTTTCGATTTCGGTGATATTTTAGAAATTCTGCGGTTCTTACAAAATATATGCGTTTTTGAGTACTTTTTTGACTAATTTGCTACAATAGAGTGTAGCTCTACAATTAAGCTTAGAAATTCCACACACAAAATAGTTATGGCTCAGAGGACATAAATTTCTTTATTTTCTTAAGTGGTAAGATAGTTAATTGGTTTGAATATGGTCCTATATAGATGGATGATTCCTACAGAGAATCTTGCAAAAGTGTTATTTTTTTTAGTTTCCTCAGTAGAGAAATGTGCGTTGATGGTTAAATCCAGATCAGCAATGTGTGCCACTAGATGAAAGGTTATAGACAAAGTATTGATCCAAAGTATTTTCAGGTTTCAAACAAAGACAGATCGTTATACTTGAAACATCAAATTGTGTTTTTTACGCACTTAAGATTATTCCACGCACAATTCCCATCTCACTCCCGCTACCTTTCTACTGACTCCTATATCACTGATATCTCCTATTTCCCCTATAACTTCATTATACCTTTTCAGCCAAACTAATTATCGTAATCACGTTTCAATCGATTGGGTTGGAGATCAACTTTTTGGTAAAATCAAATTTTAAAGATTCACCAAGGTAATTAATAGAAGGACGAGATTAGGCCAAAATTACACAGTGATTTGAAATGACCTTATTCCTAGTTATTAAACAGTTTTCAAGATCTACGCGGAATCATGAGACACTAGATGTATAAAGATATCTTTCTTCAGTCGCAGAGAAATCAGTTTGAAGTCCAGAGTCTGTCTGTTCAAAAGTTCAATGGGCTCTTATTGTCTATTTATGGGTATTAGAGTAGCTCTAACCATGGTGGAAGAGTACCTTGAAAAGAGGGTAGTACAAAAAAATTTGTAATAACCAGCTTTCTCTCTCGATTTTGGCATATTTGGAAAACAGATACAGAGTTGTAGCAAGTCCTTTTTTTGTACGTCTTCCCAGTTTCCCTAACCTTTCCGTAGTATAATTGATGCCAGAGTAAGTTGGCCTACTACAAGATCAGCTCGATAATTTAGTAATAATTTTCCAGAAGGAAAGATGTTTATTAAATCCCAAAATATTCTTCCAAAAATCAGTTTCATTAAGAAAATTGTGATCAATCTTTTATCGGTTTTCTGAGGTTCTCATTAATTTTGATTTTTGTAGAGTGCACTCAATATTAAAGAAATAACTTTATATTTTTATTTTAAAAAATTCACCTCAGTTGCGTGTTTCATTTTATTTATGAAATTGATTGGCTGTGAATAAGTATATCATAAATATAAATATATCACCATTCAAAGTTGGGTTACATTTAATAAAAATATGAATTATATGTTTTATAGCCATATCTATTTAGACAAATAACTTATAAATGCTAAAATCTGATATGGCAGTAATTAAATATCATCCAATGTCACCTTTTAATGAAAATAAAGAGAGACATTCCACACCACACATATATCACTTCTTTTAGGATGTTATTACTCACATTCTTGATTTTTGTTTATAATGTTCTTTTGTTGTAACTGTCGTTTATTCGAGCACTTGTTGACCTCTTTTTCTATTGATATAAGCTCTAGTTATTATACTGAGCTATTAAGTCAGAGTAAGGTATCTTTTAATATTTGCTTTCCTCCATATTACTGAAGAATTCATTTTCTAGCTGAAACATTTATTCGGAGCAAAAATAATTTGAAGGCTTATCCATATTTTCTCTTTTATATCCTTCTTTATTCTTTTATTAAAAATGATATATTTATATTATTAGAAAAAAGATCATACACGAGTTAACTGGAGATTTATTTTTAATGTCTCAGAGTTGAACGTTTGAGCAATTTGATGAGGAGTAAATATTATTTAACGATGAATAGAATAATTTTATGTGTTTATTCAATTATATTATTCACTGAAAACTAAAAAAATAATATTTTCTAACATAGTTTAGAAAGGAATAATTTAAAACGTAGGAAAATATGTTATAGATTTAATAAATTATTAATAATTTTAACTTCTGCCAATTATGGTTTAGGTAACCATGTGTTCATGATCGCGAGCTGAAGACCAGTATTATCTCCATCGAGTCACAGGATCGAATCCTGAACTCACTAAAAACTGAATAGCGGTGCTGATGTGTGTTAAAATTATCGCAGCTCAATGTACTCACATTGGGATGGCTTTCAAATTTTGTGAGTTAGGTGCCAAATAAGCGTCAGACACATTTTATGCTTCTAATTGAGATGTTAATAAAATAATTAACCAAGAATGGATTATTTCTTGTTTTTGATTATTGAATCAGGAACTATTTAAGTACAGATTTTCTTAAATTATGTTCAAAGTAAATGAAAATAATTTCCTCTTCCAAACTTCGAGTAAAGGTTAAACGAACCATCAAACGTAACAATCAAATAATGTTATAATTTATTAGTATAACATTATTAGTCCCTAGAATATTAAACTTGATATTTCGACTTGAAAACGATTCAGTCAGGCATTAACAGATTCTAAGCAAATTACAAATTTTATAATTACACTACGCTTCATAACTAAATACGATATCTAATACCAGTATTGAAATAAAAACTATTATCATATTTTTGTTAATATAGATAATATTATAATATATATATATTTCCGAAGATATTTCATCTATTTGCTCATGCAATTTCTTTTTAAATTTATTTCATCTAACGTTTGTTTAAAAAAACACTGTAAACTTGTTGCAAAAAGCATATGTATACTTGATTGTGTGGAAGCGCTTCATTTATAATCCCTCAGTAAGGAAATACACATATGTTGTATCAAATAATAATACACGTTAATATATTTAAGTTGGTATGTATCATTACTTTATTATTTCTACTTTGTGATAATTATCATCAAATAAAACAAAATTCAAAATATAGGACTTATCAGATTGTATAAGAAGATTGTACCGACCAATTTTAATGCAGGAATATTCAAAAACATCACTTTAAACTTTGATTTATATTTAATAAATTGTTTAGGGGCTATTTAGTTTCATTAGCCTTTTCAAACTTTCAAAGAATTTCATCCAAATGATCATGGTCTCGAGGTCATGACCAGTGATGTTTCAGTCGAATAGAGGGCTCAGTACTGCTGTCAGTAAGGACTTTTGATCTAGCACAGTTGATGCATATTAAATCTATAGAAGCGGAGAGTCCTGTTGAAAATGTAGGATGGTTGGGAGACTGGAATGCCTTCTCATATGTCGGCAGGTGAAATGCGCACTTTGAAGAAGATATTAGAGAAGGAATCTGCGGAATGTTCAATTTTCGTACCCTTTATTTCTGCTAAGGAAATCAATGTGGAAAATTTGCTCTTTTCTCAGAAGACGCGAATAATAGCAGATAATTCCAGGACGTCGTCAATGGAGGCAGCTCCAGCAGACAGACGATTTTATGAGGGGCATGATGATCGGCCTGAGAAGGGTAGGTTGGTCCATACAGCAATACTCAGGTGATACACACCTGGACGCTTCCACAATGCACCAGCTGTGGCAAATATGGTTGGAACAAGGAAATGTGGTAAACTTGAGGGGTGCCAGTGCAGCCAGAGTGACGTCAGCTTGCTTGAATCGACGCATCCACCGACAAGCGATTGAGGCCCCAGATGACACTTCTATCTCCATTCTGCACCTTCAATGTTCTCTTGCCGACCAGAATAATTTCTCGTCGATTGGTCGAATGTAGCCTCATTGATCTCACAGCATAGACTTCAACATCTGCAATGGTGCCGGACTAGAGAAATGTGAACGACGAAATGGCACAGGGTCGTGTCCTCAAATGAATCGCCCTTCTGTTTCTCCAATGATAGTTGTCACATACTGGTATGGCGTCGATGTGGAAACAGATCAAATTTGAAGAAATTGTGGAACAACAACACCGTACAACAGCTTGTCTTAATGGTTTGGATCTCAATTGTGTGCGATTCCAGGTCACCTCTAGTTCGTATTCGGGGCTCCTTTACGGCGCAACGACATGCGCTGCGGCCGGTGACACTCCTCTACTTTCAGGGGTTGCCGAATGCTCCTTATCAGCAGTATAATGCCTGCCCCACACTCCTCGTTTCAGCAAAAGTGCTGTATAAGGTATACAGATGCCTCTCTGGCCACCGTTTTATGCTGACTTCTTACCAATGGAACACGTTTGAGATGTGATTGGACGCCGTTTTCAGACTCTGTCAATACCACGTTCAGAAGACGAACTGTGGCAAATAGTTGACTGGGAATAGAGAGTCCTTTCTCAGGATGCCATCCGTCACTCAAAGACTCTTTACCTAGACGTGTTGCTTAATGTACCACCGTCCACGGTGGTCCTACAATCTACAGAGCCAACGCTGTCATCACTTAGTATTATGCATATCATTTTGAAAGGAAGATAACTTATTGTACAACTACTCATGCAAGCAAATTTTATTTTCTAGAACTCTCAGATCATCTATTGTGTAAATCATTCAAGCAAGATATTTGTATTCTTCCAAAATTCTCAGGTCTTTCAGCAAATTTTATTTTATAAGTCTTTATGAAAATTTCAGGTATTAAAAAAATATAATTCTATTTATGAAAATTGAGTAAAAATATTGCATAAATAAAAAATATTTTTTGAATGAAATGTTAACTTTCAAGCAAATTAGAAAATAGATATTAATGTATTTTTAAAACAATGTTATGTAGGAACAACAAAGATTTTTAAAGCATCCAACTTTAAAGAATTAAATAAATGATGGATTATTCTAATTAAATATACTATTAACAGTTTTTGAACTATTTTTAGTACATACAATCAAAGCAACAAATAATTCATAAAAACATACAAGTATATTAAAACAATCATTTCGCAAACAAATTCAATTACAAATCAAATTTATTTCAGAGTAGAAACCCAGTCATAAATATCCTCATCGTAAAATTGAAACTCATCTCTTTAAAGATTTGAGTTATTATTATAAACATATAGTGCATGATTTGCAGATTTAATTTGGTAGACAAACACTTTCTCTAAGTACATACACTAATTTTATAGATAATAAGTTTATTGTCCTTTATAAACATTGTCTCATTTTCACGTCTCTCAAATATATACTCAGATATGTTTTGGAAATGCTACCGGGCCCATCGATTCATGAAACTTACAATCAAATTTCTATGAGATTTTGATTCACAAACATGAACACAATAACAATCCAAAATAGCATTTATACTTAATTGGATTTGACAAACAAAAATTAAATCTCCGAAAAACGTCTTTGTCTATCCTCTAAAGTAATCAAATTGAGTCTCTATGCTGATGAATCGCGTATTAACAAATATTGAGATACATCATTTTATATCTCGTTAAGGCAATTTACCGCAACAAATTATTTCATTTTTTTGTTCATTTTAAGTGATTTTTTTTTATTTACCTATGTTCGTTTAAGGTACGATTGATTGATTGTTTAATTCACGTGGCGTTTAGAAGCAACACAAGAATTATACACGTAATTTTGAACTTCATTCAAGAGACGAGTACGACATCAGAACTGGTACCTATCTCTCCAAACTTCCACACCACGCGAATGAACTAAATTCGAACCTTAACCGATGTAACATCCAACATGCTCCAACACAGTCGGTATTTAATGGCATTAGAGACTGAAACAATGACTCGATGAAAACCTGTTTCGATTTCGTGACCATAACAACAACCACGGCCACCATTTTAAGTAAATTTTACTATTTATGCTCGAGATTCATTTTCATAATATACACTAATTACGATCAAGGGGATTTAATTAAATCATTAGAGTAAGTGCATAATAACAAAGAATTAAAAATGCATACACATATAGATTTCACAAAATAAATGAGTAAAAAACCATATATGAAGATTTAAATTACATTCCTTTATGACAGAATTTATTAAAGAAAAATCTTTCATAGCATGTCATAGGTGCCAGCTCAAGTATCTTTCTTGTCATTTGACTGAGGTTGAAAATATGAAAGGCCCGTTATCTATAGCCCTCTTTCTGCTTCCGAGTACAACATTTATAAACAATCACATATAAATTATACTTTTTTGTTTGGATATAAGATGAAGGTAATAACAATTGTTGCTCATATGGCCATAAAACCAAAAATCAATTAATGATTGGAATATAAACATTAATTACACAAATCTCCAAACCCTAATAGCAGTTGTCTACAGTATGCAATAATCATTTATGTTTTATCATGGAGGTAGTAGAGTTATTTACGTATATATTTCACATTCTAAAAATGATTCTTTATGCACATATCTTTTCTATAAAAGATAACTGACGTATCTCCATAATGAAAACTCCCGATTTCCATATCAACAACACGAATATCCGCTGCGTAACCAATCCAACTTTTAAGAGTTAAAAATAGTCCATGATTCAACAGTAAAAATAATGGATATTTATCTGATGTTACGAAGCAATTTTTGAGCATCCTTAACGAATATACATTGACATTTTTGTAAAATGATAGGAAACAAGTCCTTATTAGATTTTCACTGCATTATATAGTATTCCGAATGATTATTCCGATACATGGAATAATTAATTATTAAATTTCCTCAAGATCAAAATGATCGATCGAATGATCCGATGTAATATTTTGAAGCATAGGGTGTCAGTTCATGTGTAGATTGCATTAGCTGACAGGGGCTCCAAGTTAGGATACATTAACTTGAAAGAAAGTTCCAAATTCAAGTGGTTAAGCGATGGTACCCGGGAATAAAAATCAGAAATTCGATGCAAAGTTTTCCAAATAAGATATTTAGCCACACGTTTTTTTTTTCTGTAATTATTATTAAGTTGCTCAATTAAATATAAAAAGTAAAGTAAATGATGAAATGTCAAGAAATGAACAATAGTAAACTTTTCGGATATTCATATTAAAGCAAACGATAAATTATTAAATTGAACATATTTCAGCTAAATGTAATTAAAATTGAAACGAACGATAAAAAATTGAAAAGTGATCACTTGAAAGGGATTCACTTAAAACAATAGCCCCTTAGGTGGCTTAAAAAATAGGTGTCTCACAGCTGCTTTAAAATTCTGAATAATGTTATTTATTTTCAGTCATATCTTAATTCCAGTTTACATATGATTCAAATTAGTACATAAATCAATAAGTGCATAAAAGATTTAAATTTTATATTTGTTTCATTTCAATCTAATAAGAAAATTGGGGAAAATTTATTACGACATATTTTTGAGAATTGAGTTCATTGTGGTGAAAGAAGGTATCAGATATATATTTTATTTAATCCATAAAAAAATTCCGGAGAAATTTAATTTGACGAATTTTTGAAAATTAAGTTCATTTCCGGTGAAAGCAAACATAAAAAATATAATCAAAAACAATATGAATTTTTGAAAGGTGATCAGGTACGACATTTATAGGGTATAGAAAACAATAGCCCGTTGGGGTGGCTAATTATAAAATAATAATATTGATTCATTCTTCTAAATAAATCCCATTTTATACTATTTTCCTTCTAATAAAACATCTATATAAAATGAGTTCCACATTTTAATTTTTTTGAAAACTATTATTAGAATGACAAGTAGTATTTACTTTTTTCCATAACAGCTTTAGAACAAATAGTCGATGTTTTCGATGTCATAATTTGAAAAAATATGAAAACTATTAAACAGTTATTATCTATTTTAATTTTAATTCTCATTTATTAGATTATTGGGAACAAAATAAAATTAAATTAAACTATAAGTTAATGATTTTAGTTATTTCTTAAAAATATTTTTGGTAAAATTGAATTTGAGATTTCCTATAAGAAATAAATTCTACACCTCTTTTCTGAAAAATTCCACCCAAATTTACATGGCCTGAAAAAACGCTTCCATAAAATGAAATGGTTCGAATTTTCGAATAAGGAAAAAGTTTTCATGTTTATTTTTTAACAAATGCTTAAACACTTATTACTCTACTTCTTTTTATAGACGAAGCAGTTAATTTAACTCTGAGTTTAACTTATGATGGGAAATCTACAAATATATAGAGCCTTTTCACGATTCATTTCATGAAGCTAGTTTGGTGAATTGTTCATTTGAATAAGTTCTGCATATTACGTGGTAACTACCTGTGATTTGGGCCTTGAATCGGAAGTCCTCTAACTTGAGTTCTTTTATTGAAAAATAAGTGGTCATGAGATATCTGAACTCTCAAAAAAATAAATAAAATATTTGGAAAACTGAGAATGAAGCAATATTTCAGAAAAGGAAGAAAATGATATCGTTCGATAAATCGCATGAGAGATATTTTTCAAAATATTATATGACGTCAGTATTTCTTTTTACGGATATTCTAAAAATTGAAGTTGTGTAGAAACTTCGTAATGACAGCTAGTTATTAAATTCGATTGTCATTACTATTCTTAAATAGAAAAAGTAACAAATAGTGTTATGAAAAGAGAGAGATTCACCTATAAAATAAATGTTATTCTATTTATTATCCACTTTCCTAAAATTAAGATTCAATAGTACTTTCTCTGTTTTTAAATTTCTTAGGCGCATTTGAAATCAAGTTTAGAGTACATATTTAATATACCTTTTAGTAATTCATTTAGATTCGAATGAGTAGACTAACGAGAATTGAGGATTCGAGTTCAGAACCATTTTTTCCTATCTCTTTAAGGATTTCTCTGATTGCTGCTCAAATTACCATTGATTGGTTCCGAGTCTAACTTTGATTCGCTATCACGCTCATCCATTTTTCCAATAACTATCTATCTTAGTTCTTCGTAGCATATAAATGTAATTTTATTCAATCAATTTACAACACTTCACAACTTGAATCCAACCTATATAAATTACGTTTTATTTTACTGGGAGAGGTTTTTCAATTCTAACAATTCAAACAGGAAAGTCCTCGAAAGTAGCTGAAAATTAAATCGTAATAGAATGCACCGTTATAGCTTATACATATATATTTTAAGTAAATAATATTAGTGAAAGATTTAGTTTTGATTTGATAATATACAATACACAAAAGTAATAAATCTTTATAGACTTTGAGTTTCTTCCTGCGTTATAAAAAACAGGGGTCATTTAAAATCAATCACCTAACTTCAAAATGTTGTAATTTTGTAAATAAACGACACTGAATGAAAAGTTATACATAAAAGTAACGGTAAAATAAAGGTTTTTTTTACAAGTGCTCAAAATAACTTCCTTTAGTTGCATGTATAATGTCGATTCAGTGTGTAAATTCCTACCAATACGTTGTACAGTGTCAGTGATAATTGATTGTACAGCCGAAGAAATCGATTTTTTAATTTCAAATAATTTTTTGGGTGATGGAATCACATACGCTTTATCTTTCCCAAGCCCCCCAAAGGAAGATATTATATGGGGCCATATCATGTGACTTAGTGTACATGTATGTAACGTTAAATCATCTGGTCCATTACGACCAATACGCTACGAGGTAGTTTCATGAAATCTTCTAAAACAGCTGTCGCGAAATATATTTACGTAAAACAAACAATTGTCATTTAGTGTGAACAATATAAAGCTTTCACAGTTTTTCTACGTAATCATGTATAACTTATAATTCTGTGTCGTTTGCTTATAAAAATATGGAATTTTGAAATAGGATGATACATTTTAAACAACCCTGTATAGTATTATATTGCAATTATTTCTTACTTTCAATACATTTGATATTTGTTTGTTAGATAAATATAGTTCTGGTGACCCAAGTGAAGTTTTAAAGGTATAATAAGAAATTTTTAAAGTACGTATAGTTATATTTTTGTTCGAATGGCATAGATAAACATTTATTAATGATTTTAGCTTGATTATTCTTTTCGTTGAAATCTGTAATTACAAAATATTTAACTCAATTGCGAATTTGTACATATTGTATGCAGGAGTATTATACATAAAATATTATTTCATTTCAATTATTATTATTTCTCCAAAAATAGCATTTTGTTAATTTAATGTTACATTTGCACTTCTCAAAAATTTATTCAATTCAGTGATATATCTCAAAGGAACAAAATTAATTTAATATAAAGATCATTGATAAAATTAAACATGTATATAGGCATCTTATTCGAAAAAAAATTCAACTAAAACCAAACCAATACGCATAACGTTATCAAAACCTCTTTTGATATTTTTATTTAAAATTATCTTTAATATAAAAAATAATAACCTCACCCACTTTTGCAACTTTAAAATTAAATATCTAATGTGAATTAAATAAAAAAATATGTTTTAACTAAGTTAAATTCAACAAATTAAAAACTTATTAAATCCTGCTGAAATTGGACTTAAAGTGAAAACTATTTAACAATTTTAACAATTATTTTATAATTTGTTCTCATTTCTATTATCGGCCTTCTTCTTATCATTATTAATATATTCTACTATATAACAATAATCATTTTGAGGCGGGAATGATTTTATTTTCGCTGGTTTCGTATATCATGGGAAGTTTTCAAATTATGAAATTTATTCCAGTTAATTTTTACCTAGTCATTTAAATTCTGAAATAAAGAGTTTTAATATTATAACATTATAATTTATATTTAACTTATTTATTGAGGTTATTAAAATGAAATACATCTTCGAAAAGAAAAATCATTACACCGTCTTTTCAGAAACTTATTTTTTTCCATGATTTGAAGTAGGGTATTGTAGCGTCTATCTCAGATAGGAATATTTACTTTTGAAACAATCATAATAAATGAATAAGAAAAGTCTTTTTCAAACCAATTTTAGTATTATTAAAAAAAATTTCATTTTCTTTCATAAGGAAATCAATCAAATTTTTAAATTACATTTTCTCGGTAGCTCTGTAAGAAATCTGGAGGAAATAAATTATTTTCTTTTTATACTACCCTCGTTGTAAACTTAAAAATATTTTATTGCTATCTGAAATTACTCTAATATAAAATGATGATCATCTTAAAATCGAAAAAACGATCTCAATTTCCGAAAGTATGAGTACATATTTGTTAAAAGGAAAAGTAGTACCAGTATATGAGGGATAGAGAAAGAAAAAGAAGGGGATTTTATCAATAAAATCCTTTCTATTCAGCAATAGTTTGTATTCACATTTGTTATGGATACTAACGAAATACAGATTGGATTTCAACACTCTAAATAATTGGTGCAAATCATATTTTTTAGTAATTTTTATTATTTAAACTCTGATATGAATACTAATCAGAAAAGATTAAAATGACGTAGATTAAATATATATGATTGAGTTTCTCCACATTTTTATTATGTTCAAATTTGTATTTTTTATATGAGTGTGACCAGAAGTTCCGGTGAACCTGGTTAATTTTTCGCACTTCATGAATTGAGTGAATGCAATGCTTTTTATACAGGGAATAAAAATTTTATTATGTGTATAATAAATTATACTTTAAGGTATCCGAAAACATTCGGAGTACATTTTTAGAAAAGTACTACGCAGAAACATTATAAATACTTATTTGGGAACCAATACTATAAATATTTATACTGGGTTAACAATACTGTAATTAAATTATCCTGAATTTTATACAATGATAAATATGAATGAAATTTAAAAAAAATTTGTAAAAAAATTCTAAATATCCTGAAGCAAAAATAATTACCTTATATCCAAAAGCATTATTAAAATAAACCATATAAGTTTATGTAGGAGATGTACTAAATTTTAAAATCTTACTAAAAATACTAATTTTACAGCTGATCGACTAACCATTGTAAGAAATTAGACACATTTATGCAACCATTATTTAAATATCAGGTTTAAGATTATTTTAGTACATTCTCTAGAAAATGATATAGATATAAGGTTTAGAAAGTTTCATTCAGATATATTTATAATTATTTCAGTTATTATTGACACCGTGAGTACATTATGCACAAAAAACAATTTTTAGAAAAGCGGATTTAAGGCTTATGCTATTATAGTTTACTTTTATTTTGTGGCCTTTTCCCCCTGATTGTTTTTACATTGGATGGTGTGAAAGACAAAGATGTATAGTTTCCCTTATCCGCTCTTCATAATGTTGAGGAAATTGTTTCACTGTATATGTGTATTTAAAACATCTAAGAACCCTTTAATTCCTCTACAAAATTTTACAACATATAAGTAGGCTCTTAAATGTAGAATATGCATCTCAACGAAATCTTCTTTCGGGATAAGTTTCCACACAATGCTATTAACACTTTCATTTGCATTCTGTGTTTTACCATGTTAGTATTTACTTAGTAATTGCTTGTCACATAGTTTCATATAAAGAGGTTTAATTACAATCATAATGCTTGTGGATAGTCCTTTAACAATATCATTGTAGGATTTTCCATTCACTGTAACTTGTTGAAATTTGCACCTACTGTGGAATCCAACGGGACACTGGCTATGAGGAGCTAGCTAGCTATTGGCTGGCACTGGCTATTGGCATAAGCTAACACGCTTTTTACTTTGGCCAATGCATTCAAATTTTATGGCACTATTTGCTCCTTAAATATTTCTTATACCATCAAAATTCTTATTCTTTCCATCCCCATAGAAATGTACATATTTTAATTTTCTCATCTCAGTACATCTTTCAAACATGCAATAAACACTAAGAGGCTCAATTTCACAGGAAGATCACACATATTTCATGCAATTATGAGAAACTCCTTCAGAGTTTGTGTGACATAATTTGCACAATTTTTGATATAATTTTGATGTCCAGAATTTTTTCAGTATTTATGGATATGGCACAAACACATCAATTCGAAGACAAGTGACCTTTTCACTGCCATGCTCCATCAACTGACACAACGTACTGAGAAAACTAGAGAAAATTATTTTTCTACTGAATGTCAGTCACAGCCATATTCATAATTTTATGTGCAATATTATTGAATATATATGAAAATTCCACAAATTCATGTGTGTGTAACTAGTGAAAAATATCCAAAATGGTGGACATTGACAATTAACGCTTTATTCACAAATATTCAGGATAAGACGAACACAAGTAGAAAAACGGGGAGATTAGTAGCTGAAACAGAAAACACAGCCCTTGCATATATTAATGACACAACAGAAAAAAAATACAGCATTTATGCAGATCAGCAATAAAAACACATACAAAACTGCACTTGTTATGATAGTAACAGCACATTCAGTAACGTTCAGCTTGCGAACTTATTAGTTCGCACTAAGCGAAAAATCTCCAATTTAATACTTTATATAGACTCCGACAGCTTTCAACACTCACATGAGGTTTCTCAGGAGATACAGGCCACTTATAAGCATTTTCACTCAGCCAAGCTACTGACAATCTATCAGAAGATATAATTAGCTAATGCTGACCGAATTTCAATCAATTCGCTTAGAATTCACACCTCTTTGTAGTTATAGCTAATCCAGCTAGACATGACTTCACATTGAAAATTCATGAATAGTCCGATAAGGATTACTTTCAACCTTATTGAGATATCACCAAGATTTCAGTATTTTCTAGACCCTTTGTTTTGTCACCATGGCTTTTGCCAAATAGCCAAATTATTCGCCAAGGTAAGGGGTTATTACTTTCGCTCTACTCGGCAGACATTCAAAATCTTTGTAAATACTTCTTTTCCCATATCTAAGTAACGTTTCAGGGAAGCTTAATCTCGGTATCGTAACAATATATTCGCGAACTTTTTTCAAGTCATGTGTAAGCTGTCTCAAAATTAAATTTCATATTCGTAGTTGAACACAACTTCTTCCCTGCAGTATTTCCCTTTCCAAATGATCCTAAGCCAAAATCAAATGCTTGGGACGATGACGTGCAGTTTGTACACTTCTGGAGAAGTACAGCAGGAGATGAGATAATTATTTATAGTTTCCACGCCTTAATGTAGTGTTAAATGCTAAGTAAAACACTGATTCTTCGAAATGCTTTATACCATATTGAAAACACTCAGGAAAATTAAATGAGGAAATAAAACTCTTTAAACTTGCCGATAGTCTATGGATTCACTTTGACTCAATTCTACAAAAGGGCATGGATTGCACCGTAGTTATCCTAGCACAAAATCCTAGTGACTTTTAGAAGCTCTTCGCTTATTGTTGACCAGAAATTTCTTGACCAATGATTGCGTGGAATGAATTTTACAGGAAATTAATGAGATTACAATTTAAATTATTCAAAAGTCATTTATGTTTCGTTAAATGGAAACATAAATGACCGTCAAAGATAAATATGCCAATAGTAATTCTAAGGCTATAACCCTGCACCTTCCCAGAAGGAGAAGTTTTCTGTTAACAAACGTTAGACTCAGTTTCATTTTTGTAAGACTACTTTGGATTATTATCTTTCTTTTCATAAATTGCTTCTGTATGTATGAGAACGATAAATTGGAAGAACTGAAATTGAAAAATATAAACACATAGATATTTGGGTCATGACCACCCCCGTTTCTAGAAATTTCAATAATTTTATAGACTTTTTATGACTTTTTGAAAACTAATTTTTTTTAAAGTTTGTACGAATCATAGATGTAGAGTTTAGATCTTTTGTTTAAAGCTTTTCAGCTTTCATTAGGGGTGATATGTTAGAATTTGTATTTTATTTGTAGTCTGTTTATCGAACTAATTGTAATTACGCTTTATATAAATAATTAAATGATACATGTTTTTTTTATCATATATAATATTTTGATATGTTAAGCAAAAGATTTAAAAATGGTTTTGTTTTTATTATAAAATAGATTTCGTTTTTGCATTTAAGAAATATATATAAATATTATAAAAAATATTTTAAAACACGCTTAATCACATGAAAACGGTCTACTACGATTAGATTCATATAGCTAATATTTTAAAACAGCATTTTATGTTAATCAGCTTTTCTGCGAATAATACTTTTTTTAGAGTACTAAATTTGTAAATGTAAAAATACATCCTTGTCCTTCTACAAATATTTACGAATAATTTCAATACTTTTCTAAGTATTACAAATAATTCATACAACAAAATTGAGGTTCTATTTTGTATGAAAAAGTGTGTGAGATATTGAAGTTTTACTGTTTTAAGCATACATATTTCGGTATTTTATTTTTTTCTCCAAACTTAAATAAGTTATAGTAAAATAAATCTCTTAAATCATTGCATATATTTTTTTTTCTTTAAATTTTCAAAATTTCCTTCGAAACTCAAGATTATTATGGAAAAGATACCGTTTTCATTGAACTTTTTTTAAAGACATTTAGCAGAAACAAAATGATAAAGAATTTACAATAACTTGCCCGTCTGGGACCACGGCCTAGCCGAATTATACAAGTAGAACGACAGTGTAGTTTTAACGGGGATACTACAGATATAAACCAATACAGAGATAAAAAAAATTTTGCTATTGAAACATGAATTTAATGTGTTTACGCACTTTCTGAACATAAGGCTGGCAACTGTTGACTTCATCTACTCCCTTGCCACCTCTAGAGTAAATTCATTTACTCTCACCCACCGCAACCCTATTCGTTCTCTAGAAAAACGACTTTTGTTTAAATGTAAATAAGTGGGAAAGAGAGAGAAGCTCGTAAGTTAATTAGGTACACTGTTAGAAAAATTGGGGTAAATTTCTGAAACCTTAACTTTATAAAATAACACTACCTGTAAATATAATTAATTATCATATTGAAAGCATGAAATATTTGTGTTTGGCATTCAATTCTTAAATTAACATGTGAATAAAATTTACGCTTGGTAACCTCCGTAGGCTATATAAATATCCAGCAAAGTATTTATTCTCTAATTTTAGCAACTACAAAATAAAATTCAAAGATTGAATTTTGATTTAATTTAATATTATTATATTAATAAGAAAAAAAAACGAAATTATGTAATCCTCACATACATTATTACCCTGATTAGTTTTATTAGCACTTGTTGAACACTTCTGACTTCGAGAACATTTCACTGTGAAGTACAATGTATACATACAGTTATAATACTGTGGAAACGTAATATATAATCCAATAAAAACAAGAAACACTGTACTGAAATGTAAGCTGACGCGATAAGCAATGAGATAAAAAGTGCACCTCGCAGCGTCTGACTGTGTGTCTTCACAAATCATGTGAAAAATTCCGAAAGCAAATGGCTCTATTTTTGTCGAATTATAAAATACGCCGAACCATCGATTGCCGGATTAAAGAGAGTAAACTGTTCTTTCTGTATTTTTCTGATAAGAAAAGAAACCCAAGCAAACTTTCTGAGAAAAATGTCGGCAAATAACTGCAGGATATCACGGAAGACAAATAATAAAAGCCCACATCTGAAAGAATGTTCCGCCTCACAGAAAAGCCAACAACTAACGTTTATCTTTTTTTTTATCTGAAACATGGGAGGTGTTTCTCTTTTTGGGTTGGATTCCTTACGGATACACGACAATTCTCAATGGAAATATTTTTTTTTATTTCATATCATAAATCAATAAGGATAAATGGATAATATCAGAGCTGAAGTTAAACATGGAAGATGTTTTCTTTAATATTAATTTATGGCGTTTTAAACAAATAATGTTAACTCTGATAGGTCTTTTGACAAAGATAATTGTAATTATATTAGATTACAGAAACTGTTTAAATTATTTTTGACTTTCATACAATTGATTCCACAAAATCTGTGATAATATACAAAAAAAATTAACCTCTTTTTATTAGTAACTAAAACATAAAATGTAAATAAGTAACATTCAAAATCCCCTTTCGACAAGGATATTTTCATTACAAACAAACATTATATTTATTTGTACAATGTAGTAATGTTTTATTTATTTCTAATATTTAGTTGGAAAACATTTTATGTTTCCAACTAAACATTACACTTTCAAAACTGCTTCCCATCTGTTTAGCATGAAATCTATTAGCTTGTTTAACTTATCTGTTGCTAAGCTATAGCTTTTCCACTCACGGCTAAATGCATGATATAAATCGTAGAATTTTTTATTTTTTTTATTTTTTACAACATATCCGATTAATTGCTTTTCTGGTATATTTTTACACGAATAACAATTATCTGTGATGCAAGTTTTAGACGTTTCAGCTTCTTTAGGCAAAACCTCACTCACACACTTAGTTACTCCACAACAAGTATTATAGAGAAAATAAAACACCGGTAATTATTTGTTTTATTTTTTGGATGACGTATGTACCCTATATAGTGGTAGCCAAATTATGGCGAATGCACCAATCGCAGCGCATTGGATGATTAAGGCGCTTCAGTCAGTTTTGAGTGAGCCATCGTGTTAACAAGTTTTGAAACAGAGTTTTTGCTAGAGTATTTTGTGTGTTTTGTTCTTGTTGTTTTCTGTGATACGTTGTAATTAACTATGATCTATCAGTACTTTTTCAAATATATTTTAGAGTTATGTATTTTTCTATGTTTTTCGAATTCCTTTTAAAGACTACTGAAATCCAAATTGGCTCAAAAGTTTTATTAATGGTAAATAATGTTTATGTATGCTGTAATAAATATTATTTCACATACAATAATTAAACCACTTAAAATTTAATTATGTTTATAAACATATTTCTATTAAAGTTATTAAACATACGCTGAAACCAGGACTCTATCTAGCAAGCAGAAAGGACAGATAAATCCATGTTCCATGTTGATCTAGCTTTCAGAGTTAAAAACTATGATTCAGAATCATCTTTTTTATCAGACTCTTTCTGGCAGCAATAATACCATAATGTAGCAATCATCCTCTCGTAAAGGAAATCCTTCCTGACTATTGTAGACATGGACTTCATTAAACTGGTGTAAATTAATTAGTTTGATTAAGTTATGCCTAAGCGAAGTAGATTATATCCTTACCTCTGTTTACCTACCCACTAACTCTGAATGTAAGACGGTATAAAAAGTGGTAGAGTTATTTGGCGCATCTTAACTCGTCTGTCAAAATATTAACTCTTGATACACAAGGGTTGGACACCCTTGACCTAATACCATCTGATATAAATAAGGTACTTACTTTTATCACTGAAAAGTACTTTACCGCATTTTTTGTCCTTTATAAAGGAGATTTAGTTAATTCTATTCGGACCATTTTCTGTTTCTTTGTAGATATCGATAGGGATTTAATAGGAGGAGGATGACCAGGACATGTAACATGCTTCGACGATATTTTAAATTATAAATATTACATTTAAATTGTAAGTTTGATAAATTTCAGAAGTTATTTGATTCGCTATTTTAAGAACTATAGCTTATACCTTTTATAATCATTCTAAAAATCCAATTAGAATTTTTTAGGTCAACCGTATCTGCCTTATTACAAATTCGGTTACTTAAGATGATGATTTCAATCATTTACTATTTGATTTGATAGTCCAAATTTTACAGCTACTTCACTTCATCATCAATGAGTTATCAATTTAAATTATCAATAAGACTTTTTCGAATATCAGTAGAATATTTTTCACTGTTCGTATACTTCATTTAAACACTAAGTAATAAATGTTACTAAAATTCAGTAATGAAAGCAGAAAATCTTATTTCCAGTAAATCAATCTTATATTATCAATTTTGAGCTGATCAAACTTTAAGTATTCAAAATAAATAATAAAGACAAAGCATTTACAGAGTTTTCATGATGATTCAAAGTAGCAAATTTGCAGATGATAGAGTTATATAAAACCTCTTATAAAAATAATTAATGCACTTGAGCTGAGTACGATATTTTTATATTTGAAGGGAAAATCTCAATTGAGTGAGCATTACTATTACTGCCACGTATGAGAGAATAATACTTACCCATACACGGAATATCATTGTTTTTCCCAAATTAAAATAATTATCAAAGACAAATTAAATCCTGGAAAACCTATTAAAAGGATATATATAAATGTGACTTTTTTGTAAAATAGATTGAAAATTATTTAAGCATGTTTTGCTAAATAATACAGAATATTTTTAAAAAAAACATTCTGAAATTTAATTTTAATTATTGAAATTTTTCCTCCCTTATTCTGAATTTTCCGAATAATTTTAAGGTATTTTAATGATGGTAAAAATATATTATAATTTCTAGTTTACCATGAAAATGTAAAGGTAGTTTATGTCTGAAAATGTAATTTTTTTTAAAAAAAAATAAGGAAATTTCTCTAACAAAATTCCCTATAATTTCAATAATTAGACTAGAAGGGGAAATTAATTTCATATTAGATTAATATAGTAAATACTAACCAGGTATCAAAAAGTCACAATAATACAGGAAGAGCGGTTTTCTTTCGATTATATTTATTTAAATTCGAAGCGCCAGTTACATACATTTACATTCTGTTTACAAATTATATATATATATATATATATACGTATGATAGATCTACAAATAGCCAATACTTTCAGTTTCTTCTTGTTATGGTCAGGAGAACAAAATTTCTGAGCCGATAAGAAACTCGCCTTAAGAGGTGATGATAATATCAGAACATAAAAATATTTCCCAATGAACCTTACGCTGTTAAACTATCGACGAGACACGCCGTATCACTCATTTTCGATATCATCGAATAGTTCATTTTCAACAGTAAATGAATAATAAATTAACAGAAAATGTCAATGCAACGGAAAAGATTTTAAAAATAAAAAATTAAAAACTTAAATGTATTGATATTAATTCCATGAATATAGAGGTTGAATATCACAGTTACTCTCCCCTCACTATACAATGGAAAACTCAAAAATGAATTTAAATCTCTAGAATTTTAAGCTCTTAAAATAGTATTCAAATAAAAAGAAATAATACTTTTTGAATTTCTAATTTTAAGTAAATTTTACTTTTTATATAATATCAAAAGGTAGAAAAAAAATTTGATTTTATACTTCTAGTACTTTTTTTGAAATAATTAGAAATGTATCAGCGTCAAATCTCTATTTTTTATTTATTTCCCAATAACAAGCTGGTGATTCGAAATATACATATAAAATACAAATAAAAGAAATTTAATAAATAACTTGAATTTCGTTAAGCTAGATAAATATATTGTTTATATCATCCATCATGCTTGAAAGTTCGTGTTCACTTCTGGTTCTTAAATTTTTGTGAAATTTACAGATTATTTTTTGTTCATTCAAAATGCCTTAAAATTTTTTACAACTGTTGCAGTTATAACGTCATCCATACATAAAGTTATCGCATCATAAACAAGCGCCACAATAACCATGACGAATCTTTCTACACTGCTCCCACTGGTCAAAATTTTGAATTAAATTTGTTGGAATTTTCTAGCATGAAAAGAAAGTGAAATTGTTATTTCGAAGTGTTAGGAAATAGAAATTGTTAATAAAATTAAATACTGTTTAAACATGAATATAGTGTGTACTGAATAATAAAGTATTTAATTTAAAAATAGTCTCTTTTTTCAGAAATTTCTTCTGTTTATGAAGCAAAATGATCATTTAACTGTTATTATTAATACATGTTTATACAAAAAGGCTAAAATGCAAGAAAGGAGAAAACATAATTATTACAACCTCAAAAAACTACTGCAAAGGGATTCTTTGTTATAAAGACGAAAATAATGACCTTTATGAGCCATAATAAGGCATTAATTTCTAATTGATTTTCGCTTTTGGGGAATACCATACATTATAATTGTTTCTCTCTTTTATTCAGTTATTAATTTCAGGAAAAAAAATAGAAAAACGCGATTGCATAAGGCAGAATTTTATTATTACAAATTTATACAACAAGAATAATCATACTTGTAAGTGTTCACTTAAAATATTCTTCCGTAGTAAATTGCTTTTAAAAAGATAAAACTTTCATCTCACTTTCAGCATCCATAAAAACGAAAATTTAAATATTCATATGTATTTTTAATGTAAAATTGGAAAATTACATTACAAAATAAAGTAACATCGGAAATATATTCCCATTCGGATATTTTTATGTACGAATATTCGAGTTTAATATTCAGAATTTTTAAGTTTAAAAATTTTTGCTCACAATTCTATTAAAATAAATACTTTAACGTTTATAAGGGATTTTTCTTCTTAGTTATTATTCAGTAGCGTATCAATGATTAATATTTCAGTTTATTTATTGAGTAACTTTTACATCAAGAATTCAAAATCTTGCTCTGAAAATAATTATATTTTTAAAGATGTACATGCATAAAATCAATCATGGATTTATGCAAAGTAGACTAAAATTAATTTTGAAATAGGAATTTCTTTGATTTAATATAATTCCTTCAAATACGTATATTTTTCCAATGCAGAAAGTAATGTTTAATTTTTGAGCTTGAATCTCAATTTTCGTAAAGAACTACAGTATAGGATGAAAAGGTGAATAAATGAATTTTTACTTCTTTGCTATTTCTTCATCCCTACATATTTAGAACCAAAAGTCGCACATATTGAGAGTGTTAAGTTTGACTAAAAAGAAATAAAATGAAGCTAAGAAAAATATTCCTCGTGAAATAACTTAAATATGTACAAGAATACTTTTGATAAAGGCTCCTTAGTTATCCATTTTCCATGATGAATCATTTTTTTTTATTTTGCTTTCTTTTTGTTTTTATTGAAAATGTTAAATAAAATGTGCTGTTTCTATCCCATAGCATAAATATAAGGAATGTTTGCAAAACTATTTAATATAATTCCATTTTATTCTTTGTTCTAACCATTAATTATGCATAATATTTAATAAATATCAGTGGATCTTTTCATTACTGCAAACCAAGGACTCTAATGTCTTCATGAAAATACGTAATAGAGGTCTCAGTAAATTATATTTCACTACTCATGTTAACACAAACAGAATTGAATACTATTTTTATGTTTCTCTTCTGAATCGTACTTATTCCAGGAATTAATGATCTATCATTCTTTTGGTACATTATCTGTGATTCCTGAAGTGAATAGCAAAAGTTAATATAATATACTTTAACTATTTGCTTTCCACTTCAACGTGTTTAATTTCTCCATAAATAAACTGTTACCAAATACAACTAACATATAAGAGAGACAATTTCAAATGAGTTTCAATTTCTTACTATAGAAATTGGGTAACTTAGAAATAAAACGCGCAACAAATTCACTATCCGAACTGTTTTTCTCTAAATAACAATACTTTCTTTCTTTATGTATTAAACACACACTCACATTACTTATTATTACTATTATTATTATTATTATTATTATTATTATTATTATATATATATATATATATATATATATAATTATTATTATTATTCAAACTCTTAATTATTCAATATTTTTAATTGGTCCACATTAATTTAAAATTTGCATTATTTTAATCGATTTTTAATGTTACATTCCTAAAAAATAATAAATAAAATATTCAAAAAAATAACAAAATATTATTTGTAATATATTTTTATATACAATGTTTTCTGAATTATTATTATCAGCAAAAATATATAAATTATTAGGACACAATACTTCAAAGCAGCTTACGTACAGCTAACCGTATGATAAACATGTTTTTCGGAATGTATTCCTAATACTTTCAGCGTTCGTCCTTGGGATTATTCATCGTTATTGAAAACTCTAGCTTCAAGCGTATCGGCACATCGAAAAATCGTGCCATCGTACTCGCTTATCATATCTCGTGTTGCTGTTCGTGCATCGCCTGCCTCCACAGCATCCACTTCGTTGGTAATTTGAGCATTACGTTGCAGCTTTCATCAAATATATTCTCAAAAGCAGTTTTAAATCCATTTTCTAAAGCATTGTTTTATTATGTAGTACTCGCTGTATATTTTGTATGACCTCTCTCTCAATTCTTTGAATTATTCTCAAATTTCTTTTGATTTGAGCTACTTCATCATATATAAAATAAATCTGTAGAACATTTTGTTCCATATTTAGTTCAGGAAGAAAAAAGCTAATTCTATGATAAACTTGTCCTTCATCCTTCACAGTAAATATCGGTGAAAAAAACTGAAAAGCTAAAATTTTGTCAGCAGCAAAAGATGTCATATGGGAACAAGAATTATACTTTCTTAAATTAATCAGAAAATGACATAATTTCGCTACTTCTCTTGAAAAATTTTTCTTCGGTGTTCTACTAATTCCTCTATTACAGGGGAATATCTTTTCTACATTTAGAACAGAACAAACCATTTGGCTTCCTCTTGCCATTTCATTGTCCTGCAAAAGTTACATTCTCTATTCATCCCACACTATTTTATAAGCGTATGACTGCTGTAATTCAAATTCGGGTCTTAATCGAATGTAACTTTTTCAAGAAAAGTCGCATTTAGGTTTTGTAAAAGCTCGATTCGCTATTCCCTGGATCATTCTTTTAGCAAGGGAATGTCTGAGAGATTCAGTTTCAGCAAAACCCTCATTAGCACGTAATTGCGTTCTATAATGGGCTTGCTGTTCGAGTATATTTTTTGCGTGCTCTGAGGTTTCAGTTCTTCGTTTATCTGCTAGATAATTAGAAAGGTGTTGATACCGATATTCTGAGCATTCTGGCGTTTCAGTAGCCCGGCTAAATTTGTGACGGATGGCCTCCTTTCGTTTTTGAAATTGGTTTTCAGAGGATGTCTGTTAGTTCTTTTTTCATTGCTCGAAAATAATTTGATTTTCAAGAGAGAATAGACTAGCGTTTAACAGGCATGATTTAAACATGTAAATACAACAAAAACACAAACAATGAAAGAAAATAAATTGAATATAACGTAATTTCAGTTTAAAATTGTGTAACTGATTCAAATAAGATAAAACTAAAATATAAAAATTTCCATAGCGAATGGGATAGGTCACCTATAATATGCGAAATTGCTCCACCAAAACTTTATCAAACCCATTAAATGAAGGAAGATAAGAAATAAAATTGTTTTGACAGGGAAAACTTACTATAAATAATATTTTCTTTTGCTTGTCATCAAAATTCTCCGCAATGTAAGCGTCTATTTATATTAAAAGATGTTAGTGGAGGCAGCTCAGTGCTTTCTGGTATACGTAACACACACACACACACATATATATATATATATATATATATATATGCGTGTATGTATGTATGAATATTAAACATGTGTTACAATGATCTAGTTATACGCTGTTTCATGTAGCGTTTTATCATTTAAGTATGCATTTTAAGTGCTAAATATTATCTAGTACAAAATGTAATAAAACTATGAAGTAAATGAAGATTTTAAAAATAAAAATAATGAAGATTTAATATGGAATAGTATTACATTATTTACTCAAAACTTAATGAAATATAGAAGTTTTTAATCTTAAGATTTACTTTAAAATGTGTACATAGTTTCAATAAAGGAATTAATTAACCTTTATACCTTAAAGGTAATCTCAAAAACAACAGATCCAAAAAAACATAAGACTATGCACATTCTAATGTTAAAAGTGAATAGTAAACAAATTTTTTACCTTCCACTTATAAGAATACCTTAAGTTATCTGAAAATATTTCAACCATTACCACATTCGAGAAAACGAACAAGATTCACAAACATAAGAAACTAAAAATAAAAATTTCAAGAAATATAAAAGAAATAGGTCCTTGTCACGCTATTGTCCCTTTCCACTACCAAAAAAGAACAGAACAGCTGATTTTTTCCTCTTTGAGTATTTTTTGTAATCATAGACCAACAATATTTATACGAGTCTTGGAGAATGAAAATCCATTAGCACTCCATAATAAGAAAATGAATGCTTTGAAGTTTGGTCGTAATATAAAGTTTTCTTCCAGGTTCGGTAGTATTTGTTGATTAAAAAAGTATTAAAACCTTTTGTCCTCCGATTTGCTGAAATTGGATGAAAACAGTGGATATATTTTCCTAACAGAAGAATTGTAAGGTACTTATTGATTTTTATATCAGTATTTTTAAAAGAATTTTCTTGTTTTCAAGGAATGGAATAAATTTTAGATTTTCTAACAAAATATTCAGACAATTATATTTTTTACCATTGCATTGTCAGAGCTTCAACCATGATTGATTATTTTAAGGTTGGGTTGAAATACGAATAGAATGTGAAAAAAATATTTGAAATTACTCTAATCAGCAATTTCAGTTTACCTTGAGTGCTCGTTAATTCAGAGATTTGAACATATGTAGTGATTACTGTCTATTGTTTTAAGTCTGAATTACGTCTGTCGAAAGCTTCACTGCCCTAAGTCAGACACTGTAAATTTAATTGCTTTATACTTTTTCATTATTTCTCAATTTTCTTAGTTCATTCTAATTTTTCTTTAAAAAATATCTTTTGATGTATTTGACTTATTTTTTCCTGTTTTTTGTGTCGATTTTTTGAATTACGAATTTATAACTCTAAATAATTATTTTAAAACAATTGCAAAACTAGTTTTTTTTATTCAAGCATGATCAAAAAATATTTTTAGATAATAGTTTATAGACAATAATAGTATATACAATTATTATGTACATTTCTTTTACTTGAATATATATTTTCAATCAACAATTTCACTGCATTAACGCTTACTGAGCGAAAATTTTGAAAATGGTTCAGGAATAAGGGGTACCTTAAAGTAATAATTAATACTATGAAATAACCGAGATATCTGGTTAATACTTATTTTTATATATATATATATTGATCCTTATGTACATAATGTTCGAAAGCACAATCAATTATTTATGTTGATTTGTTTGATTTTAGGAAAAATTAGATTGAAATAACCCGCAGTATTTGCAAAAAAAATGTTACTTCAAGGTATTGCAAAGTTTTTATTATTACTAAAAGTTATCGAGAAAAAAACTTAATTTTTATTTATTATTCTTAAAATTTATCTACATATTTACCATCCAAACTTGTACATTTCTTGATATTTTTTTAACAGCATTTCTAGCATCTTCTCCATTGGGGCAGCGATAGTCTGGTTGTCATCTTCTCTGACTCGAGGGAGGCATTATTTCCTTCGAGTCATGGATACAAGTCATGATGCCACTAAAGACCCAACGTGTAGTGGGGCTGTTAAGCAATAAATCTTGTTAAAGTCCACTCGTTGGTTTGGTGTAGAAATTTGGAGAGGCCAACTGAGTAGTCCTCCCAAATCACATATCCATAATGCGAGTTACATCAAACTACGGCTTCTTCAAGCCAAACAAATTAACATTAATAACTGTAATTTACAATATTGTGTACATAAGGATAAATTAATAAGGATAATAAATTGCATAGGGATATATCAAGGTCATTTGTTAAAAATAATCAAATGTTTCCAGCATCTCCTCGTTTGGACCATAAACGATTTGTAAAAACTTCATCACACATTGTTGATAGGAAAAAAAGGCATATGAACCCAATGTTGCTACATTTATCGATTAGGGAATTCAGAATTTCGAGTTCTTCGTTTCTGAAGACGGAAAGGTCGAATTTTATGCTTACATACAGCTGGTTGATTTTATCATGTCGCTGATACAATGCACTTATATGAGTCCATTGTGCTTACCAATTAGACCAAGTAGATCAAAGAACTAGATGTGAATCTTCGCGAATGACCGGATTTATTTAGATGCACAACAGAATGAACGGATTGAAAGAATGTGGTGGCGGTAAATCTTAGAATCTGGGGGCTTTGAGGAAATATAGCTATCTTAGGGGAATGTTTTTCCATCTTTTGGTGAAGAAATTCTGTTAACCTAGAGTAACGGCGATAGGCTCAAACCCTCGATCTGTCGGTCCCTAGTAAACTTAGTTGCGATTATTTTCTCATACCTTAGACAACCAAGTCGAGAAGGAATTCCCTATTGGATCAGTTATTAAGGCGTTTTATCGCCTCAATATTATAAGTGCTGATGGTCGAATTTGAATGGACTCCAAGAAGCGAGAAATGCTCATACCCTTTCATTTTGTGTGATTAACCGAAGATTCCTTAAAAATAATAACTGAATAAAATTATTTTTCGATTTGTCTGAAAAAGCATGAATCTATTTACAGTAAAATTTTAACGGAAAAAGAATTTACGTTTGAAGTTTTATTAATGTAAAATATTATAAATGTTCCATTACTGAGAGAAAATTATTGACTATAGTCAAAAAGAAGAAAAAAAAATGAAGAAAGATATACTACCCGCATGTTTATCTAATTCAATTCTAAAAGAAGTATGTTCTTTCCAATTCTACCTTGGTGTAGAAAAATTCTTCAAAGGAATTTTCAGTTTTATAAAGGAATGTTAACTTACTATTTTCAGTACTTGTCTTATATTTTAAAAAAATTCCACAAATCGCGATCATACATTAAATAAAAGACCAAATATGCCAAAACTGCATTTTTTTAATTTAATGTGTTTGTATTATATCATATTGCTGAATACATAATCGATTTCAACAAATATTTGGTGAGTTATCTATATCTGAACATATAATAACTTGTATCACATGGCGCTCATGTTTTGGAAACCTAACAGTTATTTATAAGGATTTACAAATTGATTATTTGAAAATAATTTTTGAAAGAAAATAAAAGACTTTTTACTTTTTAACTGGAATTGATAAACCAATTTTTTAAAAAACAATTCCATTCATTTTCATTTTATTTAAACAAATTGTGTTTCTATGGCAAATATTATTTCATAAAAGATGATAATGAGATATTTTTAAATGGCAACGTTGAAACATAATGTGTATTATTTAGTTTAAGAATTCCTCTCTTTTCATTCTACAAAATATATTAGCTTAATCCCTATATATATATATCGCCCCTTAACCTAATTATATTGACCCTTGTCATTGTCCAAAATAATTATGTTAGTTCTAACTAACAATCATGTAGCTTCTAAATGCGACATTTATAAGCAATTTATCAATCTGTACAAAATATCGAAAAATGAAATAATTTTAAAAGATATTTCTGCTTGCTTTTATTTTAAACAGATTAATCTGTGTCACGGTTCTATATATTAGTAATAAGGATACGAAACTAGACCTTTTTCATTTTTGAAATTAGTTCTTATTATTTCTATAGTTAAAGATGATGCAGTATTTTTCTCTCTGAGAGAGAGAGAGATTGATGGCAGACAGATATATAATATGTATATAGAAGACGGGCGGCATCATTAATACAAATTAATGATACCATTGGGTCCTCTTATCTGTTAAGAGGGGCCAAAAAAATTTGACATTGATTCATAAGTTAATTTTGATTTAGTGGTCACTTGCTACCAAATCAAAAAATGATTGCTGAAACGTCTAGTTGTCAAGATTGATGAAAAATGGAATAATCAATATAAATCGAAAACCAAAAAAAAATCAAAACTTTGGATTGTTTCGGGGGGAGTCTACTCTACAGAAGGCTAGGATTATCTCATCGGCTGGAACAATTATGAGGAAGATTTTTCGATATGCAAAAGGCATAATGATTACGAATACGAGTAACTCATACTGCTTTCTTGTGAATTATGATATCTACAAAAAGCAAACCATTTTCGTTGCTATGAATGCCATCTCTTGAATTTTCTAAGGACTTGTTGAACGATGCTGGTAAATAGTAATATTTTGCTTTTCCTCTCCTGATTTTAATTCCATTAAAGTAATTTAAAAACTAACAATAAGCACAGAAATAACCAATTTTATTTAACTGCAAATTAAACACATATTAAAGACAATGGCATTTCGGAATATTTTTATTTTAAATTTATTAAACATAAAAACATCTATTGATATAATTTTACATTTAAAAAAATCAAATAATAATGTATACATATCTATATTTTATAAGTATTGATACTTTTAAAGCATTTTTCAAATAAAAGTTACATACTAGACAGAAAATTTGTATACACATTAACTAATTCTTATCGCTTACTTTGTTATAATGTAAAAATTCTTAGATTTCTTACAGTTTTTCGCTTAAACATTTTCTTACTATTTCAAGCATTTTCACGCAAACTACAATGCTATACCGTACAATGATGAGCTATACTCGCCATGTGACTAAAACTACTGTTTAATATGAAATAAATATAATTTTGTGTAAAATTTATATTGTTTTGAATGTAGCAAAACTGTATTCCCTTTTAAAACTTTTGTAAATGTCACAGATTATTACCATATGTTGCATAGAACTTCTAGGTTTGAAGATTAAAATGGTTATAGGGATTATGTAGAGTATCATTTTTTACACATCATAAGGAATTAAAAGTCTGTTCAAAGAAATAATATAATTTTAATTACTAATGTGTATGAATTATAAAATAAAATAAAATATGTTGTTCAATAAAAATTAAATGAGTATTTTATGCAATTTTTTTCCATTATTAAATCCAACTGGAAGGTTTGACAAAATACAGCAGATCATTACCAAGCGAGGGAAGCTTTTTTTCCCATTCAAATAAAAACACACATCTGCTTGAAATAAATTTAAATAATACCTACAAGTTTGTATACGGGGGAAATTGCTAATATTTCTCACCAGGTTTCAAAAGACAAATAACATAGATATTTTTCAAGGCCAAAATATTTTTGAGTTGGTTTAAAAATAGTGAAATTACATATTTCATTCTAGGCTTGCCAACATCACGCTTCGTTAGGTGACATAAAATCAGTGAATTAGATATAAATATGGAAATCTCTTTTCTCTGTGATGCGGATGCTTTCTCGGCAAAATATTGAGCCATGGAACATGATGCATAAAATTTGCAATTTTAAGGTGATAGATTTGAAAGTACTTTT
This sequence comes from Nephila pilipes, assembly GCA_019974015.1. NCBI lineage: Eukaryota > Metazoa > Arthropoda > Arachnida > Araneae > Nephilidae > Nephila > Nephila pilipes. The sequence goes on along the minus strand of BMAW01081714.1, from coordinate 180,918 downwards.
GGCTCGGTATTCATGTTTCAAAAGGTTCTCACTTATTTTTAAATATTTATATTTTATTCGAAACTTTTATTTATTTCACTAAAATATCCCTTCCAGGTAATCCCTTTCTAGATATCGTAAGGGAGAGAAAACATATGTGAATTTAAGCAGTTATTGGAAAACGGATTATACTTGAGTAAAAGCATCTTTATTTAATGTTAGTTTATTTCCCAATATTTTAAAAAAGGTCTTAAAATTATATTCGTAAATGATTCTGAATAAAGTAAACAATGACTTTGTATTTGTAAATTGTTCAACGAAGTTTAAAAATTTAATTGGCTCTAAATCATATCACTAATATTGTTATTATCATGTCGCTATTATTCTTTCATTGCTATTATTCTTATTGCTATTATTATCACCATATCGTTATTATCATTATTGTATTGGTATTATGATAACTGATTTCAGATGACTCAATCACCTCTAAATCAAATCACTGTAATCATTACATCATAGCTCTTATGGTATTGCTACGAAAAAGTGAAATGTGCGTGATATATTTTTTTTATAATTTCTTTTTTAAAAAAAGGACCGGAATTTTAACGTGTCAGATATATTTATTTAATATAATGTTTCTTAATTGCGCACAAATTGAGTAGAGAGATATTATAAGAATATTATAAGAATAAAAATTTTTTTATTATTCTTATAATATTCAGTAATAATATTAATCCCTTATGTGAAGATCTTGAGAGATTTTTAAGACTGATACTTTTTTTTTCGGAGTGATGTACGTTAAATCTAGTCGTGGTCACAAATCCTTCCATTGGAGAGGTATGGAAGTTCGATGTGCCAGCTCAGGTATCGTACTCCTCACTTAAACAAGGCTAACAATTACGAAGTCCGTCGCCATTACCTCTCGTGTTGTTTCTCAGTACGATATTATTAAGCAATCACTATCATCTCAAATTTTAATTAAAGCAAAGCTCAGTATAATTATATAAGTATGTTTCAATACTTCTTCTGAACTGTTGTTACATTTGTATATTTTACACATGACATCTTTTGAATTTTCAGAATAATTTATTAAGATATCACAAAAATATTCACATCACCCATTAAACAATGTCATGCAAAATAAGTTCTCTACATTCGCTAAATAATTTTTTCTTCTGTATTTCTAAGAATACTTAAAATGGAATAAATATAAGTTTTATTGAAATATATATTGTAGTTATGCATAGATGTATTCCCACGCTTGGAAAATTAACTTAAATCAAAAAGGTTTTATGAATTGATCAAAAATATACAAGCATTCATATCTGCAAAACACGAGTGAATTATTCTTATTATCTAAGAAGAAAAGTATTTTGGGACATATTTTTTCCAGAATACCAATTTAAAACCCATGACAAATAATGTAAATTGTTCGAGGAATTTCGTTATGAAGTGTGACTTAAAAAAAAAACTGCAGAAAAATGATTTGAGTGTCGGATGAAATATAAAATAATGTTTATCTTGCCCTTCGAAAGTAAGACAGGCTTGAAATGTTTGATTTACGCTAGATTCTCGGTGAGTAATAATGAAAATAAAATGTATATGTTACAACGCTAAATTAACTATCATTAATTATGTTTAAGAAGCGTTAAGTTTATGAAAGTCTCGAGTTTAATCGCACCTATTAATCATGGAATTTATTCTTCAAGACATTCTTGTAAAACGATTTTTCCTAAAGTAAATTTCAAATCTATGATTAAAATTTATTTCTTTTAATTACTTTATTGCCTTAAAATTCATTTAAATACTCATGTCATTGATTTAATTTAGTATAAAATTGACTACCATCTTATACATTGAATTACAAATTTTAACCTAACCAGCCCTTACGTAGAAATGAAATAATTAAGATGTTCCTTAGTGCATTGCTTTATACATATATTAACCTTATAAAACCTTATATTTTTTAATTAATTAACCTCCTTTTTATAATAGAAATAAGCAATTTAGAACGATTTCAAATAAATATCATTAATATAAATCTTTAAGTATTTATACCTGTTAATTTCAAGATATTTTTCATGAAATGACACTCGTTTATGATATATTATTTCTCACAAATCATTCAATACTGTTTAAATTTAAAATTGAACTTTTAAAATGTCCTCTAAAGACAGTGCAATAGAGATAAAATTCATTAAAAAATCTTATAGAGGTACCTGATATAATAAGAATCTAGTGCATAATTTCAGATCTCTTCAGGTTTTTATGTAATTTAACTCATTCAATTCAAATACCTTGTATTAATTAAAATTTATTCACTATTATTGAAAAAATGATATGGAAAGTCTTGGAAAATGATATGGTCAAGTCATTTTATATTTAGTTTGGGCTATATAAGCGAAGTGGTCAGTATTTGGCTTAGTGAATCTGCTAAGGAGTTTTCGGTACTGTAACTGACGGAATTATTTCAGAAGCAACCTGTATTGGCGGGAGTGTCAGAGTCATATCTGCTGACAAAAAGTATCAACATTCAAAATCCCCCAACAATTGGTGAATCATGAATTTTTCCCCAATTAGAAGTAGTGAAGATTGTAAAATCAGATTCTCACAAACTATGTAGGAACACCAATTGACAGAAAGAATTTTGTCACACATCCTTCCAATTTTTCTAAGGCTTGCTTGTAATGAACCCTTAGCAAAGTTTGTCAATTGTGAAACACAAAATAAAAATGAATGCTCAATTTACATGTTTTTGTCGAGGTATCCAAAAGAAATATTTGTGCACTATAAACACCCTTGTGAATATTACAAAACATTTCATAGTAAAATATTAAAAAATACAGGAGTAGTAGTACTTCAATTTTCTTAAAAATTTAAATTTTTAAAATTGTGTCAACTATGCATTCAAATTTTCTTGTGAAATTATTTTCCTGAATTAAAATACTACATGGCATTCTAAGACCTAATTTTTAAATGCATAAATAAAATTGTTTTTCAAAGGGTTCTGAGTTCTTTTTGACTATGACTTAAAACTATGATTTAAGGAGAGTTGAAAATTTTTCTTTAAGAAGTTGTTGAACTTTTTAAAAAATAGCTATGTAATCTTTTTGTTTTCAATGAATAGACAAAATATTCCCTGGAATTCCAAGATAAAAAGTTTTGCCTAAAATAATGTAAGAAATTCTGTTCAAAACACTTTTTTGCGATGAAGAGGAGAATATTCTTCATATTTTACTTCCTTCTTGTTTACCTCAAACTCGACAATGAATATCAATATAAATTTGAATGTTTGTCTGTTTGTCAGATATAAATCCACACCATTGATCGTATCTTTTCAATATGTATAGGGTTATTCGCTTTTATGAGGAAGGAACTGTAAACATATCTCCGTCAAAAACAATTTTTATTTTTATTTTTGGTGATATTGTTTGAAAATACCTTTCCGCTATTTTCACGTATTTTCCAACAGAGATACATAATTTTCTCCCAAATATTTTATGTTGAAGTGATGCGCATAGTAATATTTTTTTTTGGTTTTGAACGAAATTTTATTTTCGAAAATCGTTTTAAAAATAACGGTATCACATCAGATTTCTTTATCCAGATCAAATATATATGTCTCTATTGCTAAAGGAAAGATTTTTGTATTTGTGTGCTCGCATAGATGGCATATTGCGAAAATTGAAAGGCGCGGAGACACAAATTATGATACACAGAAAGCTGATAATAACATCTCAGAACGATTAGATTTGATATTTGATGCCTAAGGCAGATTTTATCTATAGTGCTCATCTTAAATCATATTTTTTCGCTGCTTCTAAATTTATGTTCTTTGAATTTTTTGAAGGTGTCAATATTAGCAACCAGAGGAGATTTTGTTCTCGTTCAACCTGAAAATGTCATTCACGACCACTTTCCAAAATAAAGAGTGAAATGCTCATGACTTGTTTAATCTAGTTGTAATTCCTCCAATCGATTCACAATTATTTCAGTTTGAACTGTGGCCACCTCACTGAAGTATTAATATTAAGAACAGATTGATACTTTAAGATTTATTTTTTTTATTCTCCTTATACGACAGCAATAATTATATTTAGAGTAAAATATATCCAATTCAATAATTTATTGTTTGTATTAATTTCAATACCTAAAAAGAATATTATTGTCTGCATCACTATTCGTATTTTATTGGCTTCAATTCTAGTACATAACTTAATAACTAAACACTTAATTTTAAAAAAATTATCACATTTGGAGACTAAATCTGTTCTTTGCAAAACTTTGCATAGAACAATTAGTTGAGATTTTTTTTTTTTCTTTTTTTACAATTTATTCATTTGTTTGTTCCTTTCAGCAGAATGAATACAGATTTTTAGAGATTGGTATTTTTATATGTTTGCTTGTTCTTTGTTTGTAATTAAGAATTTGTGGTTTCAAACTACTCATTTAATAATGATATTCGACAAGTATTTGAACTTCCTAGCATTAAATATTATTTTAATAAAGCATTCCAAACTTTTATAACAGCATGTATGATATTCCTTCCATTCTAAACATCATTATCTTATTCCTATAATTCCAGAATCTCAAAATGCACTTTTAAATTCTTATGTGGCCGCGATTGCTTAGTAGTCATGGGCATGCACTCACGGCCTGTATTTTGTGTCGAGTCGTAGGTTCGAGCCTTTATGGGATTTAAGATCCGTAGTGAAACCCGGATTGATTAACACTAAATCTGTTAACAATCAAAATCCTCTCTTTGGTGAGGTGAGAAAGTTAGGAGAAGGAGGTGCCAGATCAGGTATAGTCCTCGTTACTTGACAAAGTCTCAGAATTACGCGGTCCATCGCCAATAGCACTCATGTTGATTCAAGTAAGACGTTAATTAAACCAATCAATTTACAATCTAGCTCACGCTTTTTACACATTTTTGTTCCTTTGTAATACGCCGTATGTGGTATGGTGGTTTAAGTATCATATTTCTAACTTGTGGAATCAAATACCTAATTTTCTATTCATTGGGCACCTGCTTCATCGAATTATTTAATTTTTTTTTTTCATTTTTCAACTTCATTTGAAATTATAGGTTTACTGTTATTTTTAAATAATTTTCTTTAATGCTCTTTGAATTTCTCTAAATTTATAATTTTGAATCGAATTTTTGTGCATATTTTACAGCCTAGCTTTCGAACAATACGAATTTCCCACAATTTGATATATCTAATTTTGACTTGAGTTATTTCGAGTGTTTAAATTATTGAACAGATTATTAGCAAAACTTTGAAATTAGCATAAATGTTGCACTTATAAAAAAAAGCCCCAACCAGAAATCTTTCATTTCGAACTGTACGGTATTTATACGGAATACGGAATAAACATATTCATGGGATACAGTAAGCCAAACTCAAGGAATCTTATTGAAACGGAACAGGGGGAAAATTACTTTTTGTATGAAAATGCTCTAGTTATTTACCTCAGTTTTCCCTTTTTTTTAAAAAAAAGTATGCGTTTGAAATATCAACACAATAATGAACGACCTTAACTTTTATTGTATTTATTTGGAGTTTATAAAATTTTATGGGAAGGAATAAGAAGTTTTTTTCAAAGCACTGATTTAATTAAATAAAGATAGAGAAAGAGAGAAAAAAATTGCATTATTTTTACACGATATACGTTTGATAAGACAAGGCAGATGAAGTAGACAGGAAATAAATGCAGTCATTTCATATATCGTTCATGAAAATAAAATTTAGTTTGTGTCAGGCAGCAATAAATATATCTGAGACTTTGTTTTCTTAATTCTAACGCGCTGAGAATCTCGTATACTATTTTAGAAACGATTATGTGGCTTTAGACATTTTTGATATATGTACTAAAGTTGCCTCAGGAAAAAATATTGATAATTATTCAAAATATGTTCAAGTAAGCTTATCAAATAATTAAGGAGCTTCAATGTATAATTAGTATTGTTTAATGAGAGTAAAAAAGGCTCCATATATAGCTGAAAAGTAAGCCAAATATCGTGTAAAAAGTTTCTTTCGCTCAACCTTTTAGTACTCAAACCTTTATTATTGCATTATTCACTTAATAAAAAAAAAAGAAATTTACTACACAAATTATTAAAAGAGTTTATGGAGATTATAATTATTTTTGAATTAGATTACAGTATATTTATGTTTAATACGTAATTAACTCAGCTTGTATGTTTTTCGCAAATTTTTACTAGAGTAAATATATACATAGCATATATTTTTTACACAAAAATCTGTGATGACTCAATTTTTCAAATTAATTATAATTAATAAATAATATTTCATTCTATAACTATCTTTGTAACAAGACATATAGGTTTCAAGTATTTATCCTAATATGAAGAATTGTTGATTTTCTTTGATATATCTAAATAACTTATTTTCTTTTAGTAATAAATGTAAATTTTAAACTTTACTGCTAAAAACTAATCAAATGTTTTAGATTTTGAAATAAATATGTTTGATATGATAGACAATTTTAGCTTTGCCCACATATTTATCCAATTAAATATGATTATTTTTAAAGATACACGTAGTAAAATAAAACTAAAACTATATGGATTATATATAGAAAAGGGCACAGATGAAAAAAAAAATAAAATTCTAATTAAATTCTTACTAGCGATAAAATTTTAATTAAAATTAGCATTTTTTAGATCTTTTCAAATACATCATACATTTCATAATAAAAGGTAATTAGTTGAACAAACATTATAGAAAATTTGAATGATTTGAAGGAATTTTACTAAGAGATATATAAAATAATAATATTTCCATTAAAAGGAGAATCAGAACAAAACTTACAACAGGAAAAAAGTTTCCTTATTAATATGATTATTTGAATATTTTTTGCATTACATGAATTTCCTACAAACAATTTTGAATAATTAATACGAGCATATGGATATTTTTGATTCAGTGCCTTTAATTCACTTTTTTAACTAGCCGGGATACTCGATCGTCACACTGATAAAACTCAACAGTCCACATAGTAAAAATAAAAATTTTACTTAATTATGAATTGTTCGAAAAAGAAGCGTGAGTCTGCTGCAAAAAACAACCAAATGTAGAAATGTAATGATATCTCAAAAAATAAATTGCCGACAAATAAACTTGTCCATGAAAAATAAACTGTCGAAACAGAGAGACCGTAACGTTATACGCGCTAGAACTATTCATATGCGTAGTTGGGTGGTAATCTTCCTTACTATTCAGTAGCCACTGTAACCTAGTGGTCAAAGTACTTAGGTACAAGGACTTAGACATGCAATGGTAGTCGTAGGTTCGAGCTCTGAAGCCACTAAAGACCCGCCGTGTAGCCGGCTAATGCACGTTAAATCTGGTCGAGATTTCAAGTGCATCCATTGATATGACGTGGAAGTTTAGAGAGAGAGATGTCACCTCACATGCCATTCTTGTCACTTGACCAAGAATCCGAATACAAGGTCCATAGCCAATAGCTCTCGTGACGTTTAATAAGCAATCACTCATTCATATTCCTTAGTATTAAGGAAAAGGCGAACAGTAACCATAATAAATGTATAGATGTTTTAGTTTCATTACATTAGATGAAATCTCGAGATATTTGTTAATTAACAATTCATTAGCATTCAGCCTGAAATCCGCATAGCCTTAGAGGAATTTAACATCAATAATAAGACATATTTCGAAGAGTTTTCAATTTAGATGTTAAAGTAAATTATATATTACTTCTATGCCTTCCGATTTCTGAATTAAAACTCTACGGGTATCTGTATATGTAAATTTCATGAATCAAATTTAACACTTCAAGTTATTATCAGTATTTATTTGTGAAGCATGAAAATCACTAGGGAAAAGAAGAGAACGTTGTTTGTAAGGCACAATAAATCTTTTATCTGGGCAATTAGTCTAAGTGCTTACACGAAACTGCTCTTAGAAATTAATTTTGCAAAGAATGCATTCCGAGCTTATTATAGCAATGCAAGGAAAAGATAAGGAAATCGTTGTTTCATTTCCTACCCTAGAGTAAGATTTATTTCACGATGATTTTCGTTCGTGATCAAGCAGTTTTAATAAAAGCGGAAATATTTGATTGAATATTTTTGAATTATTCTGAATCTACTTGAGTATAAATTAATGAAACAAATTGTTTGAAGACTGTGATTCGCAAATATATTCAACGCCATTGGTGTTTTTTTTATTAATTAAATAAAAAAATGCTTTGCTTTATATATTTAACTGATAATTATTTCATGCAAAAAGAGCATTTTTTTTTGTTTTAATTATTCAGCATCGGAGGAAAGACAATTTTCGACACTTTTTCTATGAAAGTCTTATTTACTCGATTTTGAAAATTGACAGCAAATCATTTCCTTAAGCAATTGGTATAATTCTGATTATTTAATTTAATATATATAAATCTTTTTGTTAATATTTCAGTTTCATATTTTATTAATATTCAGAATTGAGTTAAAATCCTTAGTATTGCACTCACAAATATGAACTTAAATATTTTTTTAAAAAAATTAATTTATTCTATTTCTATAATTTTAAAGTAATTTTAGATTTTGCCAAATTTTATATTAAAAGTACAATAATTTTAATATTATCTGCTAAAGTATCGATTCAAGGCGCATTTAATATATTGGAACATAAACGTAAAAGTTTTTCTATTCTCTTCAGAGTAAGTTTATTAATTTAGATTATAAGCCGCTTATACCTTATTATTATATTAATATTAGATTATATTATTCTTCAGATTATTTTTATATGATTATAAGCAAATTTCATGTTTTACGAAAAGCAAAAAGAACGAATCAAATAGGAGGAGATTTTTTTTAATTGACAAGGCTATATTATGAACTTTTATAAAATAATATATTCTTCGGTGAGTAAAGTAAATGTATTTTATTATTCCTCCTGGAGTTAAGTACAGAGTGAAAGTAAATTCTTCATCATTTCATTGTAAGTTATGGAAGAAATTATGATGCACACATAAGCACATACAATTAAACAAATATTCATGCACTTACATACACACTGTATTAAAATATGTTTTACAATTTTTTATGTTAATGATTTTCCCAAAAAAAATCGTGCTAAGATGCATTTTTATTGAAATATTACCAATATACAATAAAATTACTTATATTTACTTATCCTACCGATTTAAAAAAAAAATTCCGTACAAAGCTTTGCAAAGAACAGTATCAGCCACCCAAGCTGCGTTTTCTTTATAATTATTATAAATTACTCAATTTAATATAGGAATTAAACTAAACGATGAAATATCAAGAAATGGACAGTACATTTTCCGATATTAAAATTAAAGGAAACGATAAATTATTAAATTCAATATGTTTAAGCTAAATGTAATTAAAATCGAAGCAAATGATAAAAAATTGAAAAGTGATCCAGAACTCTAAACTGATCTAACTAAAACAATAGCCCCTTGGGTAGCTAAAATATTTCATAAGTCATAAGAATATTCATTTTTAAGAATATGATCAATATTAATAAATGGAATTCCAACTGAAGTTTTCAAGATTTGAAATGTTTCCACGCATAAAAAAACGTAAAATTTATTGAAATGTAAATTTTTTCTTATGTTTTAAGAAACGAAAAAAATGTAAAGTGATTTTCATTTCAAACAAATTATCAAAATACAGACTCTAACATCAGTTTGTTCTGGATGTATTGCACACGAATTTAACATTCAAAACACAACAATATTTCAAATGTATTTATTATGTTTGATTTAATGCCAACAAATGCTTTTCAGTTAAATATTTTTAAAACTAATTTAATTTAATGTTACTGCCTCCTATTGTAACTCAGTTCAGTAAACATTTATGTATTGTATGACGTAGGTAATTTTAGCTCCCTCTGTTTAAAGTAACACCCATACCGTATTTCTATTCTTTCTTAACACTGAATTTTACAACTCAATAAAATACGGAAGTAATTTTATTTTTATGGTTGTCTGCTATGACTAAGGACTTGCATAATTTAACATGAACGATTACGGCTTGCTGCGATCTGTTATCTTCACTTTTACGACAAGAGTTTCCGCACCAAAGAATTGCAGGGCTCAAAATTATTATTCATTTCTCGTAACATATATGTGGAAAATAAAATAAATTTGAAAAGAGCTATAAAATACTTGAAAACTAATTTACCACGGATTAGTTTAGCATGAATGGCTGATTGCAAAACAACAAAATTAGCTATTCATGGAAATTGAGATTTTAAACAAAAGCAACCTTCTTTATATTTTGTGTAATACAGTTGTAGCTCTTAAATTCATTACGTTCGGGAATTGGCAGTTTTCAACTAGTGATTATGCCAGATTATCGAGAGTGAATATAGTGATTGGGATATTATATTAAAGATAAGTTAATTTTGATTAAAATTTAAAACTATTTGAACTATATTTAATGTGTTTACACACTTCCTCTCTCTCTCAATTGAGTGACTATATAATTGAATTCAAATGTTTAACTTTAATTTAAAGTAGTATTCTCGTACTGATGAAAAAACACAGCACAAAAGCAAAAATATTACTATTCGGTGATAGTTAAAACACGTTTTGGCAAGCTACTCGATGGCGAGAAGGAGAGTTGAACTTAACGCATCTGACTGTGTCGAAAATTGAATTTAGAAGAAAAAGTCGAATTCTTTTCATGTACTCCTTTAAATATATCAAATTTTCCCTTTTTAAATTTTCTTTTTTTTCCCTATGATGCCGTAGATAGGAAATAAGCATTTATTATTACACAGTTTAAAAAAAATGTGGAAGTTGCTATTTTTCAAAAATGAATTGATTGATCGTTTATTAACGTTTCACTTAGAAGCAACTAGAGGGCTATTGGCGAAGAACCTCGGAATTATGATCCGTGATCAAATGACGAAGATTACACTTGGCAAATACTTCCCTCTTCAAAAGCTTCTCAGCATGGCAAGGGGAGGACGTAGGACGTTAACATTTTTAACGTGCATCAATCCCACTACACGGTAGGTCTTCAGAGACACCTGTGCTCGAGACCACAATATGACATAAGCAACGCTTGTAACGAGTTCGCACTTGTCTTGCGCACCTACATCAGAAGTAGAAGTAATATTCAGTTTTGATAAATATTCTCATAATATTCAGTTTTTTTTCCTTTTTTAAAAAAACATTTACTACTTACATATTTTGAAAAACATTTAAAATTCATTAGATCTATTTTGAAAAATTTGGCATCACATTTAGAAGTAAAATTTTTGAAATATCATTGGCAATATTAGCAACTGTTTACTACTTTACTGAGCTAAATCGTTTGAATCGCGTTTGATTTTTGCCTTTTAATAGTCGTTTTATTTCTATTTGAAATTACTATTTAAACTGTTTTAGCTACTGAGATTTATATGTATTTCTCTGCATATATATATTTGTGTGTGTGTATGCGTGTGTGTATGCGTGTGTGTTATAAATACTATTTATCGACATAAAAGAACTCTAAAATATATGCATTAAAAAGTAATTAGAGTACATACATCAAATGCATTTCATGAGCAGCATAATTGTATATATATATATATATATATATATATATATATACATATATGCACTCGATAACAAAAAAAAACGTCGCATCAAGAACGAGTTACCCAACGGAGATAAAATTGACGGATAGAAAAATTATGTACAGAACAGAAAATGATTAAAATTTTAAGAAAAATTGAAAGATTTGTTTCAGAAACACATAGTTACAAAGTAACGATATCAATAAGGTGTTGACACACTTCTCGCCTTGATGCAAGTTGCCACACGATGTGGCATAGAGTGATAAAACTCCCTGTTGGTCTTCTGTGGTATTTCTTGCCAAATTTGCTCCAACTGTCTGGCTAGGTCATAATCATTTCCTGGTAGATGCAGTCGCCTTCCCATCATATCCCAGACATGCTCAATTGGAGAGAGATCTAGCAGGCCAAGGAAGTATTTGACAAGCGGTAAGACAGCTCATACCAACAAGTGCCGTATGTAGTCTGGGCTTATCTTGCTGAAAAATAAAACCAGGATACTACAAAAGGAATAGTAGCAAAACAGGTCTCAGAATATCGCCGACGTACCACTGTGTTGTAAGTGTGCCTCTAATGGCGACCATAGGGAGTCGGCTATCAAGGGATATAGCACCCCAAACCATAACTCCTAGTTGAGGGCCTGTGTGACGTGCAATAGTGAAAGCAAGATCGGCACACTGCCCTGGGCGTCACCAAACACGTCTTCGATTATCCTCAGGACACAGTTGGAAGCGGAATTGGTCGTTAAATACTATGTGTACTCAGTAAGCATCATTCTAAGATGATCGAGCCAAGTACCACTGTAATCTGGCTCGACAGTGAGTAGGCCTGAGTGGCAGGTGGCGTAGCGGTCGGTGCATTTTTCTCTATCCACCGTCAGTGAAGGGTCATGGTGGACACTCGTGTGCGGATCGCAAATCTGATGGTTTATAACGATGAATCAGGTACTGTGACAGCTGATCTGACAATCACTCTGTTCTCCGGATCTGATATGGCCTTAGGTCAACCGCGACTATCATGACACTGACATCTGCTATTGTCCAGAAATTCTTGCCATCATCTTCTAATAGCCTCATCGCCTCGACCCATATGACGAGCGAGACTCCGATTTGCCCTGTCTGCTTCTTTCAATCCAATGATAAACCTCTTTCAAACTCTGACAGTTACCCGTAAAAAGCTCGAATCCTTCGGCGAGGCCTTTTTTTCAGTCGTTGAAAGGTATACTAAATCGCAATGAGACAGAAAATTTTACCAACAAATTGAGAATAGCGTCTTATATACACTTGCTGAGTGCGCTTTTCTGATGCTCTGTAGCTCCCTCTATTTATTTTTTGACTCCAATTTTTAATATTTTGCATGTTCGTTCCAAATGTCTTTGCATACGAAATTCCATTATAATCGGGCATTCCTTCCTGGTGCATTGTTTTTTTTTTTTTTTTTTGTTATACATGTATAAAATACGTGCGATTACTTATACAGACAATAATATGCAAATATTGCGAATTATTTAAAATCTCAAATCCATGATGTATGTGTTGGTGTGGATGTTATACCTATATATATGCTAAATAATAATGTTATGGAAAGGAATTTTATGAAACGAAAATATTTTGAAAATATGCTATTTCTTCATCAACTTTTGCTAATGAAATGCAATTTTAAAATTTTTAGTTGCAATTGCATTTATAAAACATTTTTTATGTATATCTTACATCAAGTGACACTCAATAAAAAAAAAATATTTATTTACTCGTTTTTATTTTAAATCATAACTAGCTCTAAAATATAGTCTTATATCTTTTAAATCGGAATAATTATGAATTATACATAAATTCATGAGCACTACTGAGATTTATATTTTTGTTATATTTAGCATATGTTATAAATTCATCACAAACCAGTTCTCAACTAGACTTAAGCGTCTCCCTTTTTACGGCTCCTACTCCTGATTACCTCTTAAATATAGGTTTCTCATGGAATTACAAAAAATTGTGTGACCATGAGAATTAAAACAAAATCAATATGAAAATAATCCTAAAGGGAACAATGTCGAATCGTGAAATATTGGATTAAAGGTGGCGTATTATAAAACATCTTTCTTTCTTTGAGGAATAGAGGAAAAGTTAGTTCCTTATCCCTCGATAGTCATTTTATATCAGCGAGAAATTACAAATAAAGGGAAATTTCCGAGGTAAAAAATAAACTTATCCTACAACATATGCCATATAGAAAAAAATCCATTAGAAGAAGACTTTTAAAATTTACTTTTTGGGCATTCTGCATTGTTTACTGACATTTCAGTCCGATGAACTTTTTTTTTGTTTTTCTTCGCAGATGCAAAAAGTAAGTACCTCTATTTTACATTCACATCGTCTTAATTTCTACGATTCTACAAAATGAACCGTGAAAAAAGTGTACAGACTAAAATCTTCATTGTAGACTTTAATTTAAAGAAAGAAATTTAAAGTTAGAGATTCAGACGTACGCACTTGTAATACTCTTTTAGAAAAGGAATATTTGTTATGTAAATGGAGTTTTATATTGGACTTGAAAACAAGTTACATTCAAATGCAAAAGTGCTGCAGGTAGAATATGAGATGTTTGAAAAGAAAAACAAATCTAAGAAAATCCGAATGCGAAAGCTACCCAAAAAAGGGTAAAACAACCTCAAGATTTAAAAAATCATTTTCAGGTTTCCTGAATTCAGTTGATTCTTATTTATTTTCATAAACTTCTCCGTCTTATACACATCATCTTATTTCTTTCTACAAATCTGTAACTGCTCAGAAGCATCATTTTCAAGCAATTAGCATTTTAAATGTCTTTTCAATCATGAGTGCTGTTTCTATTACGTCTGTGCTATTATTTATAATATGTGTAATTATATTATTATTTTTACTCACATCAAGATTTATTTTTATAATCTAAATTTGTAACTTTTTCTGATCAGTAATTAAATCTTCAAACATCATAAAGCTTAATTAAATAGTCAATAAAGTCATTATTTCAATTGAGAAAATGTCAGAAAAATAAAATTACAGTTTATAAGCTGTTTTTGCATGTTATTTAAGATCGCTCCCTCTCTCAATTATTTCTCAACGTGCCTGAATCCTAGCTTAAAATTCAACAATAATGTTCTTGCGAACCAACTCCCTCTCTTCTAGCGAGTCACTTATTAAACAGTGTGGACTCGACTCCTTTTAACACTTAATCTAATCAGGAGAGCAACTTCTAACCAATTTTAACACCAATTGATCAATTAGAGCAATTAACTGCAATTTTGACCTTTTAATATCTGCCAACTTCTCGTTACCATCTTTTATCTCTTTACTTCATTCAGTTAAATTTTGCCAAAATATCACTATTTTTAATTTAATTCATCACACTTCTTTTTCATCTATTTTGTGTAAAATGTTTCATTTGATTCGAAATGAGTTGGAATTTTAAATATAAAATAGGGAAAAACCTGGTATTAAGTAAAGGACAATTCGCCAGTTGATACGTAATTTAGAATATGATTTTATTTTTTATATGATTTCGGTGAAAATGTATTCGAGCAATAGAATGTTTTTGTCCATTTCGTAAATCTTCCTCCTAACTATCAGGATTTTATTGTAATTAAAGAAACCTTAAGAACAATTTGTACAGCAATGTTTCCTATTTTTAATTTGTCTAGAGAGCTTTCATACATCATGAAATATTTTTATTCTTGTTCAATGCACACAATTACACACAATGGTTTTTGATCCAAACTAAATTTATTCCATTGTTTGCGTTTCTCAATCTTTGTAAAAATTGTGTTTTTAAAATATGTGATTTGTCCTTTATTTTATTCACCACTTGAAAAACTGTTGTAATAAACCGTATTTGTTGTGAAGTAAAACACATCTTTCATAGCAGTTTAAGAGTTCTTTAAAAATATATTAAGAAACCTTCAAATTTTTATTTATATTTTATTTATTTGTCATTCATTGAATCAAAAAAATTTTTAATCGTAATATTTTTATAAATAAACCGAGGAATAGAAGCACAATTTTTAAATCTCTATTGGTACGGTATATTAGTATTTCGTATTATTCAGTCAAATTAGAGAAATTTTATGAAATGAAATTTCAAGAAACATCGTTTAATGTTTAATATTTCATAAACACTGCTGTTTGTTGGTTTCTAACATAATTATAAAAACATTATTCAGTAGAAGCCTCAAATCCATGATACATTTCAATTAATAAACATCAATAAATATTATAAGGCTTTTGCTTTCTTTAAAAAAATGAGAATTTAACTATTCAAATAGTTAAAAATAAATGCATATCATACATCAACAAGCGAACGAATTCCAAAAATAGAAATGGTACAAAATTTTGATTTTTACTTAGAATGCATTGGAATAGAACAATTAATCAAATCAGAAAGAAAGGATACAATGTGTAATAATAACAGGAAAAGAAATTTCCCTAGAGATCTTAATAACAGATTTTTTATGAGAAAATTAAATATAAAAACTGGTAGTTTTTTTCTGGAGATATTCTTTCATTTTAGGAAACAACAATGACAAAACAAATGAATAGTTTGAAATTTCTTAATATTAATGCATCGAAGCACTCTTTTAACTCTAATAATTCTGAATTTTGTGTGTAATAAAATACTTTCATGACGTACAGCGTAATTCAACTATACGAATGCATAATTTAATAAAACGTTGCTAAAAGTAGTTAATATTTTTGTAAGGCAGTAGCAACTAAAAAGATTGATTGATTGATTTTTTATTAATGTCGTGCTGGAAGCAAAATGAGGGCTATTCGCGAACGCACCTCATAATTTTGAACCTCGGTCAATTGAAGAAGACGACACTGAGCTGATACTTTCCTCTCCTAACTTCCCCACCACACCAACGGGAAGACTCATTTAGTCTCCGAGATTTAACGTGAATGATCCCCGATTTCACAGCAGATCTTTAGAGATATCAAGGCTCGAATCCAC